>QFEI01002480.1:0-205622 GCA_003316145.1 Neoboletus magnificus | reverse complement strand
ATGAGGAACATTATTGAAGGAATGCGTGAATGCAGAGCGAATGTCTCGGAAAAAAAATTAGAAAGAGAAGATAAAGATCAAAACGAATCGAAACTGAATCGGAAGCGCTCCGGGTTCTCGACCAGCGCAGGGGGAGGCATGCATCCCCACAAGCTCTGGTAACAATCGAGCACGATCGTACCCGTAGCTTCCTCATACTCTTGCAACTCGCCCGCGACTTCGTAGGGGCCTTTGAGCGCGTCGTACAATTCGTCCTTGTCGCTGACGTTGTACACCTGACACCAGATTCTGACGAGCTTCTGGACAAAGTCGCTCATCGTACCCTCGCTGGCATCAACGACGATGACCTGCATACAGTCAGCAATCTTCTCGTGCGCCCATCCAGATGGTTGGGCATATTTGAGCGCCAAATCTGAGAGTGGGACAACATCTGTCGTCTTCTCCCAAGGTACGGAAGCGAGCGCCGAGAGACTTCGGGCGCATCGCCTGCGGGAAGTCCACACGACAGATGAAGAGCGGATAATTCGCGCACTTGCTCCTTTGCGAAGCATGACCATGAGGTCGGGGTGGCGAATACATGCGTTGACAAATGCCTGCGCCATTGGATCGCTCAGGGACAGGCCAGCATACAAGGAGAGATTACGTTTGGTCTCCTCCCAGATAAAGCTAGTGGACTGCGAGCCAGAGTCTTTGCAGATAATTGAGTGGCGGGGTGAGGAGAGCGGAATGTCGTTTGGGATAAAACCGGCCAAGATCAGTTCTTTGGAGCCATCAAAGGTAAAGCTGTACTTGAGGTACGTTTGAGATAACGGCGCTCGTGTCAGCAGAGCATACCGGGTGAGGTCGATGACTTGATCAATCTGTGTGGATAATGAGTGCTTTGGGCTCAGAAAGGTCAAAACTATCGGTATACCGTTCGACAAGTCGTGCGAAGGCAGGAATAACATGGGCGGATGGCCATCATATGGCCCCATGCGTGCAAAGGCCATCGTTCGCAGCTGATATCTTTGAAGACCTTTCCGCCGAGTACGACCACATGGTCACCGTCCGTCAACCGCAGCACATCGTCGACGGCGGACTGAACGTCATGTACACACAACGCACTGATGGCGTGCCAAATCTTCTCCACCGTAATAAGATCTAGATCTTGATCGCTCAACAAGGCCATGACACTATCATAGCTGTGCGATAGAAACATGAGAGAAGCATCCTTGTAGACCGCTCGGCGAACGTATGCACAGATGACCTCCAGCCGCTCGCTGTGAAACCGCGACGTCGAAGCGGTACAGTACCAAGCGAGGTACACCCTGATTTTTTCTCTGAATTCGATAGCCTTCTCGCGTAAGACGGCCTCCAGAGGATCCTCGACGGCAGCACCTTCAACGCTCTCCGTGGAGTGGAACGACGCGCCAGTACGGTTGGTGCGATCCCCGTAGCCGGAACAGTCTCCGGTCTCGTGTGTGTCTTGCTCCAGGACCCACAGTGCGTTCTGGCCCTTGAGGATGAGTTGGTAGCCGCGCGTTTCTACGTGTAACATTAGTTGCTCCACTTCGGCCCTCTTCCGCACTAGACTATCCCAGAATATCTTATGACCAAAATCCTGTACTTGAAGGTCAGTTTGCCTATGGTCGTAACATGGACAAGGCATCTACCATGTCTTCACTATTTCAGTGGTTTCTTCACCTCAGGACTCGCTATCAGAGGGATGCGAAATAGCACATACCCGAAGAACCTCCGGGTAAAGTAAACCCGCGCCTCGATGCATCTGCAGGGTTGTGAAGGGCCAGAAGAGGTTTCATTTGTTGAGTACACACCTAGTGAGCAAATTATACTTTCCCCGAAGGCAGGCATTCCACTCTCGAAGAAGGGAAAGGCTATCGCACGCCATGATTGTCGCGACATCGTGGCAAGCTGGAATATCAGGGTATGCTTTGAGAAGTGTGCCATGAGCTTTGTAATTCGTATACAACTTGAGGCGCTCCTGTGAGTTGGGGCCGGTGGCGTTTGTCAAGCGGGACAGGACCAGACTTTGCTAGAGCGCACCTCATTATGACGGTGGCACCACAGGCCGCCATCCACAGGCGGACGCGAACATTCGGTGCCCGCCGCGAAAAGGGCGGCACAAATATTTCCTTTCTTCTTTGGAGACCTTGACATACTCACTGGTAGTAGTGACTGATGAGGGCGAGCCGGCGAAGTCAACTCCCAGTCAGAACTTGATGCGGTAGACGGAATAACTGCCATTGGCGGGAACCTTTGTCTACGTACAGATCACGTAATCGTGTACCACAGTCTGCAGACAGCAGTATTGTGAAGATGCACATCTTCGCATTGATGGTCCAATTTATGGGCGCTGGATTCACGCCATAGATATATCGGGGTGCATCTAAACGCGTTGGGTTTTGAGGTCAAAGCGGTGGTAGTGTGTAGAATACGACGTCGCCAATTGTCACGTCGGCGATTCCGTGACTTCCGTCAACTTTCAAAGCGTTCAGCAGCGAACAAAGCGTGGTTGGGGAATCGGTTTAGCGTCAGATGTGTTTGTTCCGTGGGTCTGGCTGTAAAATTTGACCAAGGGCAGGTCTGGGTATTATGTAATCGATCAAAGTTCCAGCACGCAGTCTGCCTCACGTTTGTGACCAGCTAGAACTCGATTTCGTTACAGTGCTCAATTGCTTGGCTTTCACAGTCGTTAAAATAATTTCCGCCACACGACCCACGTTATGACCGCCGCACGTTTTAGGGATAGATGACGGTCCAGGAACTCTTCCAGTGTACCCCGTTTCCGCAGCACAGGATGTGATGCCAATCCCCACAGTCAGCACCAAGAGATCACGCACTAAGGCAACAACGTTCCTCGGAAATCTCCATCCTTCTAACTCCACTGAACTCAGGGACCAGTATACCTGACCGTGCGCAGTCCAACGTTGCGTGCTGTACAAATGCACATGACCATGGTTCATGCATTGATACGATACGATTAGGAGACAGCAAGATTTCAAGGCCGAGTTTCTACTGGCGTGATGGCACATTATCGGATAATTTACATACTGCTGCGCGAGGATTTGGATTTATCTTCGAGTGCAAGGCGGGAGCTTACCCAAGATATTGAACCCTGGACGGAGTGCAGGCATTACTTTTCCCCGGCGCTGCGTTGTAGACTGTACACCGTACTCAGGGAACTGGGGTCCTGACCATCGGCTAACACTAGCCATTTCATTGAATGGCACATCGCCTCGACATTGGCCTTGCGAAACATAGCAAGATGATTATCACATAGAACGTCTCCAGATCAGAGTGTACTGTGGTGCGTTGATATTGCGCGCAGAACAAAGTTGCGGTGGGTTGTTTGCAACTTGAAAGCAATAGTCAAACCGATGGCAAACCCATCGAAACAAATTGGGCGTTGGCCAAACGAACACTCATGTGATCGACATTGAGGATCTTCTCAGATTGCCTGCTGGGACACCATAGTTACACATCCGCCATCATCGGATCTATGGCTGCTGAAGGCTTTCGGGCCCCGACCCCCTCTGCCACATGATGTTGATACCCCCTCATGCTGTGACAATTGATGATCACCTCAGAATATGCAATGCATGCTCCATATGCTTAGAGCAAAGAAGTGTACATAGTTTGTGGAGATAAGGAAACATGGAAGATGGCTACGAGCGCCATCGGTCAACAACCCTAGATGCAGCGTCTACTTATGCAAATCCAGTCAGTGTGGCATTAGTAGGGTTGAGGAACGGATCATTGCTATAGTTGAAAACAGAACATCCACGGAGGACAGTCTGGTTGCAAGAGAAGCACCAATTGACGGTGGAGTTGATGGTAGTCCACTAAGAAAGCAGACTCGATGTAAAACACGGTAAAACGAAGAGAATTGGAACTTACGTCGAGCGCCTTGATCATGTTAGGGAGTGTGAGATTGTTCTGGCCGAACATTTTCAAAGGTTTGAACTCCTCGTCACTCGTCCCATTCTTGAATTTCATGGAAACTACATAATCGCCTGCACTATTCTTGGATAGCTCGAAAGCAACAGCGGAGGCATAGTCAGCTATTTGCAGTTGTATCAGCAAAATACAGAAGAATCAGCGATCTTTCTCTTACCAATTCCAGATACTTCGGGGTTGGTCACCGTAGCATTGGTGACGTTGAACAGACTGATGAAGGGTTTGTAGTCGACCTCCGTCAATGCAAGCTTGACCTTGTTGTTAGGCAAAGTCATGTTGCCCAACGACCAGAAAATCTCAGGCCAAAGAGTTCGGATGGCGACTATGAACCATCAGCTAGGCCATGGTATAACACCACCGAACCACCCACTTTGACCAACTCCATTCTGGACACTATCCGTGAAGACATTTTGCTCGTGAATATTCGCGAAATAGCGAGCTTGCGCTAACAGAGTCTCGGGGAATGACTTGTAGAATGTTGCGTTATGGGTGTACTGAACGTTTAGGTAGTCATAGATCTTAAGATTGTGAACAGTTTAGGTGAAGTCCGATCACCATCGTTCTCTATCACTCACGTTCCACTTTTAATCAAGTCAGAACATGACCAACTAAAGAAAGGGCGCCACACACCATGTTAAGGAAGCTGCTATTCATGCCATTGAGGTAGGGCTGAACAGCTTGAAGGAAAGGAGCGGCTTGCGCAGCTGTATTTTTGAACACAACGCCGGCATTCAAACGAGCAAGGTGGAGTTGGAAATACTAGGAAACCCGGATTGGCATCATAACCTAACCCACTCTCAAACACTTACCTCGCAGTACATCCAACTTGTAAGAGAAGGGGCCTGCCAGAACTCGAGAGACTCCACTGGGATGTATTGGTACCCTCCTAATGGAGCCTGGACCTTCTGACCATTAGCGAGGGCTGAGGCGGACGTCTTCGTCGGTGGATAAAGACCCTGAAGTAAAGCATAAGCGGAATCGAGTATGACATTCCCTCCTCCCGCATCTGCGCGAATAAAGAGCTGGTCAACGTCAGCAACATCGGTCTCGATGCCTTTGATGTAAGATGATGACGCCGGGTCGAGGTAGGTCTGCCTCAGGTAGTACCCGAGGTCATACTCTTGGCTCTGCGAAAACCTTAGTGCCTTAACACTACACAAAATAGCAGCATTAGACACACCGCTCCATACGGTGTCAAGTATCCTTGTGTCGAGTTGTAGGTTGTGTAGTTCTGGAAAACTTCACTAGAACGATCGCCATGGCGAGCCAGTAAAACAACACCGATGAGACCCGCGCTGGTAGTGTTCACCATTCTGGAGAGCTCAGAAAGAAGAGACGCTAGTAGTATGGACAACAACCTTGCAATTTATATCGAGTGGCACGACCCCCCATGTAATGAAATATTACCGAGAAACAGGGCGTTTTACGGAACTTTGGCTGAGGGTTCGAAAGCTTGGCAATGGCAATGAAATCAGTGATCATTGCCAATTTTAGCCGAGGAGCGGTTTACCAACGCCCAACCGCCAGCGCCCGTTACGCCAAGGGATTAGGGTCATCGAACATCCCAGCTAGTAGATAACCGGACGGACATATTGAATGGACTAGTACGTAAGAGGCAACATGAGCTCATGACATGGCTTACTTTGTCATGACTCATCAACCAGGCCCATCAGGGCCTTCCTTTGGCTTCAGGGCTGAACCTGGCGGGTATTAGAAGGCTAGTCCACTTGAACCGTTCAAGTTTCCAGCTTACCAAGCCAACATTTTCGAAGTGCATCAAAATGCGAGAGGAAAAGCTACTCGTAGAATGGCCATCCTCTCGACCACATATTCGGTCTGATGATTAAGTGTAGTGGCCGCGACTAGTTGCTGGCCGCCAAGGCCGTCGCAGCGAACATTGTTTGGGCTAGGCTGTAATGGTGGCATCCATGGCGGTGTGCATACTGCCGTTGATCATGATACGCGCGAATCAGCCCTTTAAACCACACATGGCAACAGCCAAGCATAATACTAGGTCACGGCAGGTACGAGTCTTCCCAGCAATTTGAAGCAGGGCAAGGCACCCGTCGCTGCCAGTGCCTGCCAGTGGTTCCAGATGATAGAGTGCAAATACAGCGGGATTCAAAGATAAATTATCCAGAGCAAGATTCAAAGTATGCAGTAAGGGCATTCAAACCGTATAGAAAGGATCAGCTGGGGTCCGAACGTCGGGGAGCACCGGGAGGACACACCACATGGATAGTCTTTAGATTTCCTACCCTCATATGATTTGGGTGCTTGAGATGAACCACACTTCTTCACAGGCCAAGGGGGAGTGAGACGTTGATGACTTTGAAACGGGATCACAGGCTATCAAGTTTCAAAACCCCAACTTCCCTGACACGCATGCATGGAGATTCAGGCTCGAAGTCTAAAGCAGGCATTTAGTGTACCACGAAACTAGTGATAGTTTCAAACCCAGATTAGCGCTTCGAACTCAGTCTTGCTACAACTGAAAATTCAACTCCAGGACCTTCTGCACTTTTGTAGTACTAGTGTACGGGAACCTCCCTACAGGGCGCTTCGGAGCATAAAATGACCATTGAGTTCCATCATTGGCGAAGTCCTGGGCAAAACCCGATGAAAGTTATGGGCCAATTACGACCATCGTATTACTGCGATGCTGATGGGATTTGGAGCTTGCTTCGGCCCTTGCTTCGTGTAATGGAGACAAATTCGTGCCACCTCAGTAGCTATTAATGGGTGTTTTGAAAATGTTTCATCGGTCCCCGAGGTGTAGTCAGACTTGAGTAGTGAAACAAACCCGCGTTTTGAAGCGGCTTTTGGCCATAATCAACGGTCCTCAAATACTCGTTTTTCTTTTTAATAGGCCCTTCATTTCCTTTTTTGCTTGCCATCTTCCAATCACTGCTTGCAGAGTACTCAAGCGATAGCATATACTATGTTAGCAGGGCCTAACCAAACAAGGGGAGGACAAATAAATAGAGTGTGTAGCTCAAAAAGTCTGAACCTTGAGCGATAACGAAACGGGGAGACTGAGGGCTGAGGGCTGGAGCGCTGACACTGTGGTAGAAGGTCTTCGTAAAGTGGCCAGGTTCGCGTGCCGTGGCTCATGCTCTCAACGTGAAAAACGCCTGGCACCCATTAAACCTGTCAAACTATACTATTCACTACTATCCGCGACGGTGCCAGCCTCGCTAAAACGCTATGTATATGTATACGGTGCACGAGTCTCAGAGATGTCAAACATAACCGCCAGTCTGTTGCAATTGCTGTGAACTGATCCAAGCCAGGTGTGAATCGAATCGGCGTAATGAAAAGTGTCCCTCCCAGATCACCAAAGAGCAGCCAGTCAAACGCTGCGAATTTCATCACAAGCATTACGCCGAGGTGGCATGTGCCCGGTAGAATATATTTCCTGAACAGCGACGGCCGCCAGCTGGATCGTATGGTGTCAGCAAATGCCATCAGTACAGTTGCAGTCTCGCAGCGGAAGAGTTGTCCAGGACTCGGAGGTTATGGACCAGCACCTCGGAGATGCTGTTTACGACGAGGGAGAATCACTAAAATAGTGAGGAGTGGGACCGCGCTAAATCACATCCTTGGGTGGACCAGTTTTATTGCAACGGACGGAGAAGAAACTCTGCTTCCATGTGATCGTGATCGGGGAGATACGTATCGGACAGGCCCTGGATATTGCTACCGCGAACCATAGACAGCGGCACATTCACGTTCCTCAAATCACCATTCACTAATTGGCCAGGACCCACGGAGGACCCCTCGGGAACTCACATCCCTTCCGACGTCAGATGCAGCACGAGGAAGTACAGTTTGAGGAACGTTTCAAAGGTGAAAATAAACAAACGCAGGCCGGCATCAATTTAGGGTTATGGTCAAGATGTTATATTTCTTATGTATTTCGCGTGCCCTGCTAAATCTAGCAAGTTCATATCATATAAATATTAAATATCAATATATCGAGGTCGTCATCCCCCATCCTTTCTAAAATGTCCTCAGAGACCAACGGCTCCTTTGCTGTTTCCCTTCCACAACACAGAGATGCAACCTTTAGATCAAACCCACCTGTCTGGGCTGTGGATTCCTCCAGCGGGAACGTCTCTCCTCCTCCCCAATGCGATAGACACGAACGAGAGGGTGGCGTGTGTTGCAAGGAGCTCAAAGACGAAGATGATCGCACCCTCGTCAACCCTGATATCGTCCGCGATGTGTGAGTCTTTGCCCACCTTGTCCTCCTGCGTACAGCAGTGTTTCCTTCCCATCATTCATATTTATACTTCTAGCGTCATTGGTCTCTCTGACGGTTTGACTGTTCCCTTTGCATTGACGGCTGGGCTGTCGTCGCTTGGAGAGTCCAAACTGGTCGTTCTCGGGGGGATCGCGGAACTCATTGCAGGGGCTATTTCCATGGGAATCGGCGGATTCCTTGCCTCTCAGGCTGAAAGAGACCATTATCGGTTCTTGAAGCGTCACACATCGTCAAGAGTACTCCGCAGCTGTGAGGGAGAGATGGAAAGGGAGGTCTATGCTGTTCTCGGCCCGGTCGGTGTTGATGAACCCACTTCGAGAGCTGTCACGAAATGTTTGCGTGACGTCGAATTTGACACAGGAGTAGACGGCAATGGCCCATCACCCTCAGACGAGGAAACTCAGTCTCTCAGGTGGAAGTCCGACGTGGGGTTAACACCCTTCTTGCTTAGGTTTGGCGCGGGTTTGGGTTCGTTTTTCTCCTTTTTAGCAAGCATTCTACTGACTTATCTTCCTTGACAGAGGAGGTACCGACAAGTCGCCTATATGGATCGGCGATTACGATTGGACTTGGATACCTAATCGGAGGGATTATACCCCTTATTCCTTACTTTTTCTTCAGCCGTGCTCATATGGCCTTGATTTACTCCTGCCTTTTAACCGGTTTCGTGCTTTTAGTCTTTGGGGCGGTCAAAGCCAGGGTAACCGGGGCAGGCAAAGGGGTCAAGGGATACTTGTGGGGTGCAGTGAGTACACTGCTAGTCGGCGGAGCGGCTGCAGCCGCGGCGTACGCCATCGTTGCACTTCTCGAGGTATGACTAGGGGAGATATCGGTTTTCCTTCATGGATTGGTCACTCGACTCCGTTCTCACAGATATTAATTATTATTATTGGAGTGCTGTTTTGGCTCATATAGACCACATGTCATGTCATAATTACACCTCAAACTATTCTACGGAATTAATCTGTAGTGAACTTGATCATTAAACCTGCAGAGCTCGTCCACATTCAGTGACCGTGTCAAATCGGGCCACATCGCATGTATCAAGATGGCGTCCTAGGCCTAACAGTGTGTACTAAGTTGCCTTGCATGAGTGCAGTGTCCGCGCTAAGATTAAATGCTGGGCTGTCCAATCGGATGCGGGGAATTAGTCACTGGGCCTACCAGCTGCCCGCACTACAGGCGAAAATAGATTGCTGCGCCTGCCAGGTCAGCATCAACATTATGCCTCCTGACGGTAAGCGAAATTGGTTTGATCCATACGCTCGCTGCCTTGAAAGGCACCCAACCAGCCTAGAACGGCCTGCGCCCCGAAAGCCAGCAGTTGGTCAGGGGAGCAGGAGAGATCAAGACCCAAAAGAGGGATGCTGTGCACACGGTGCTGCTACGCACTGCCACGTACACAATCCATCGCTAGCACGGATATATGTGAGATGAGTGAGGCATGCGTCTAAGAGGGCGACACCATGCCCAATAGGCAGTTTAGAGATACGCTCCGCGTGGGATAAGAAGTTTGAAAAGTGGGTGTCGGGCCCTCGTGCCTCTGTCAACTCGCGGCGTCACTAATGAAAGTGGCAGATAGGCTTGCATTTGTTCTTTGCTGAGCTGAACAGTTCCAATTCAAGGTCCTGTGTCGAATGCGAGAGCAATAGACGACTAGGAGGGGCCTCGGGTTTTACTTTGCCGGTGGACCCCGGACACTGCAAGACTTTCAAGGCTAGTGAGCTAATCGTGTTCGTTGTCGCCAACGTTGAACACGAGCTGGCTTCAGCTTGCAAGGCACTCAACTTGAAAGTACTACTCTCATTGCATAGAGTCTCGGTTAGCAAACGGCCAGGAAGTGTTCAGATCCACCAATCCTACTCCCTTCGTAGCGCAGCGGTTACCTCTCCTTTTCTTCGCTTTAATCCCAGGTCGCGGGAGACCTCGACACCTGGAATTCCATCGCCATGATGATTCAGACTTCGGGCTCTGCAGTCAACATGCTAGCGGGAGATGATTTTGGGATCACATACTACATAGAGAATGCCCAGCAATTTTGGTCAGGTACGTATCGTCACACGCTCCATACCCTGCAATTCTTGGTTATCAGAAGAAACTTATCGCATCATCTGTGGCCTTTCCATCGCTCTAGAACTTGACGACATCCTGCGTCTTCCGAGTGATGATTCGGCCACATTGTCCATGCTTGATACTGCACTCCGGAGGTTTGTATCCTTATGCGCTTCGTATCACGGTCAGTTCCCTCTGCTTCTATTTTTCCATCCTGTGTTGATCATGATTTTATCAGCAGAACACTATCTTCAGAGCCCATTCCAACTAGAGCACGCATGCCAGTTACTTTTGGATTCCGAGCTTTTCGCCTTTCACTCCGAGAGGATGTGCGAACTTGCGATCGAGGATGTGCAGTCGGTATGTGGAATAATGGCAGTACCAGTCTTGCACAGCTTACGCATGTTTGTAGAAAACGGACCCTCACGAACAATTTATCTTGTATAGCCTTCTATTATTTTGGGGTAGACGCCAATCCTCCTTCCTTCGTAGCCACAAGCGATGGCAACCCCTCATCCCACTACTGATGGATCATATCCTGGTCGAGATCGATCCAGATGCCGATGACTCTTATATTGGCACTAATCTGGCTTCCAACGGCGCAGGGTCTCGTGCAAGCATAATCATGGGTCCAATTGCTATAGAAGGCAAGCTCAGGATGCTTGGTGTCAGACTCCTCTACGAAGTCTGTCGGGTTCAGAAGCTCTCGGAGCAAGATTTATGTGGGGTTTTACTTCTCTGGGTTACCTCGTTCGTCTGGCTGAACACACCGACACAGGTGTATTTAGCGATTCGTTCATTGACCATCTCTTCGAGCTCGTGGAGCAGACACGCTTGATGCCAGATGAGACATTCAATTACTCTGTCATCAAATCGATAGTGGGTGTCGCGAACTCTCTCCCTCTGGCAGCCATTAACCCTCAAACAGGTGGCGCTTAACGAACAATTCATGGTCGCAGGCTTGAATAATGCAGCCTCGTCCCAGGGTGACCAGGGGAAAGCGTCTGAGGTGCGAAATCGAGTACTTGATGTGCTTATATCTCGCCTCGGTTCCAGCAAGACATTTGGAGAGAATATGATATTTATGCTCAATCGTGCATGTGCGTCTTACGTGGGTTATTCTTTTGTCACGGCTGAAGATGGTCTTTAGCTCGCTCTGCGGAGGATCTGTGCATGCAATTACTCGTGTTGAAGCTACTCTATATTTTGTTCACTTCGAAAGCGACCTCGGAGTATTTTTACACAAATGACCTCTGCGTACTTGTCGACGTCTTCTTGCGCGAGTTGGTGGACCTTGATGACGAGAGTGAATCGGTGGGTAAACTCCACTCATGCAATTTCCCGAAGTCAACTCAAATCATTGTAGCTACGCCACACTTACCTCCGTGTTCTACATCCTCTCCTTACAAGGACGCAATTACGGGACATTCCCTACAAACGTCCTCAAATAGTGATAGCTCTGGAGTCCCTCACGCAGAATGCTAACATCCGAGATATCAACCCGACCACGAAGCGATTGGTGGAACGATGTCTCAGCGGGGAATGGTGTGTACACCTGCGAAAGAGTTCATTCGACAAAGATGCTTTGAACCCGCAGGGCAACTTCCGCCAGGGTAGCCCTAGCCACGACATCCTTGCGTCAACGACGCAAGCCGGTCTACAGTCTCAAGTTACCACGTCAACGGGTTCCGAGAGACGGCATTATGGCGCCATTCCACCTCTGGCCAAGCCGAAACAAGTGAAGCCCAGTCGCAGCGTTGAGAATATAAAGTCACAATCTGCTAAGCCCCCTCCGTCACGATCGGGCTCTGATGATGTCAGGAGACCAAGCATGGAAAGTGCCACTAGCTTGGGCGTTGTAGCTTCAACTACTACAAACGCACTAAGGCGGAGAGAGAAGACCGGTTCTATGGACGACGGTTCACTCCTGCAGCAGGCGGAAAAAAATCGTCAACTTAAGCATTATCCCCATCCTCCATCATCACCCGCGTCTTCCGGTTTCCCACCAACTACATCCAACGCCACCCAAAAGGCTCGCAGGCCACCCCCCGCCCCTCCACAAAGGCGTAAACCCCCTCCAGTACCACTCGGACAGACCCACGGTGGAGCTCTCATCACTGCTATCGCGAGCTCCTCATTGTCTACATACAATCAGCTTGGGAAATAATGGATGCTGTCGTCCTCCTCGGACTTCGGGCTATGATGATGATGATGATGGACGACGTATCTGATTTCAGCCTTTATCATGCACATCTCCACGAGCATATTTGCACATCATTGGACATGGCATGACATGACACTTAGTCTAATATATCCATTCAAGGTAATTACTTTCCAACTTCAATACCGCCGCCAGGATTAATATCACCCATATCTTGGAACGGTTTCACTCTCTTTGGGTGACTCACTTGACACCCATTTTTGATGAACAGTTTGTGTCAGGCCATTTAGCCCCGCCTATGCACTCTGCCGGCCCTTTGCTCCCTCGTCCATTTTACAAATTAGAAGAAGCATTCCTCCTGCATCGTATTGAAGACAACGAAAGATCTTTCAGGTACCTGGATTTGCGATCTTCTCGGCCAGTTCGGCTTCGACGGTATCGTGCTGTAAGAATTGTCCCTCGCGTGAACGCTAAACCATCCCGCATCCAAGTACTTGGTGCGACTCAGGTGGAGTCTGATTTATCCTGAGGCACCATTCGCCCAAACCGATAGCACCGGAGAGTAGATCTTGTGAACCCATAGCTTGATGGGGCTAGTCCTTGTTCGCATGACATTGGGCGAAATATTTTCGGAGTGACCGCGGTTATATAGTCGGCGAGACCCTGGTCTACCGGTGTGAACGACAGGTTGGATCTGCGCTCTGTGTACCTGGCAGATCGCTGAGTTGTTCAGAGGACCTGGGAATTGTGTCAAGTTCAGCATGATAGCGGATGCATGCTTGGTGCATCCTCCGCTCAGGGAAACGTGCCTTTTTTCAATGACAGTCCCCCGGATGTTGCTAGAGAGCACTTTAATCTAAACACCTCGGGGATTGCACATGGAAGTGATGAAAAAGGGCGTTCACAAACGGTGGCATACGGAATACGGAACTGAACATGAACACAGGTAAGTAAATCCGACGATGGTGGTACTGTATTCACGGAAACCTTGCTCCCTTGGTGGCCTGGATCGTGACCAGTGTCGGGCCGAAGTTCACCGGCGCGGGGATGGGTTACCAGCCGACGGTTTCAGAGTTCACATGTACAGGCCGCGCGTTGGAAACATCCATCCATCGCTGATGGGCCGCCCAAACTTTACTCGAAACTCACCCTTTCACTATATTTTGCACGAGTACTCTCGTGACTACCTTCACTTCCTCGTGGGTGCCTCTCTGAAGATCTGGCCGCCCGACAATCGTGAACATGTTACGGTCCGTATTTCGTGGATACGTGTACTCGGGACTAGTCAACAAATACCCGAATGGAGGTTAAAAGTCCCAAACCAACCCTGAATAGTTTGATGACCATGAAGATGTTCACCACGCGAGAGAAGCTGCGGAAAGGATCGGCTTACAACCACACTGGTTTTTGAAGACGGAACAACAACGATGTCGGATGCCCTTGCACAGGCACATGAACCATGTGGCTGGCGGCCGGTGCAAAAGTGAGGGCCAATGGCAGGTTATAAAGTTTATTATGATACCATTGGGAGTAATGTTACCAGGCGGGCGGGGCGCTACCCTCACCTACTAGGCTATAGGGTATCGCTCGGCGCGGCGCTACGTACCACCAAGCACTCGCACCGATAGTAGTCGGGCAGCCTCTCCTTTGAAGGTTCAGTCGAGCCTCCTGAGAAGCTCAGACACACAAGTTTCGAATTTACCACGCACGCGGAGCACTCGCTACGGTGTCGTCGAGATACCAAGCTCGCCTCTATAAATACCCCTCGACACGGGATCTAAACCAACCAAACGGCAACCTAGTAGCTGTGTTTCACTCCAGTCGCCAAGCCTTGCGCACAACATCGAACCAGCAATCACCTGACAAGGCTTTGCCACGATCGAACTACTAGGCGTAGTTAGCCAGATAATTCATTCATGCTGTAATCATCAATGGGTGCGATCTACTCCCCTCAGTTCCCGTTGGCGCTTATTGTGATCTTCCAGCCGAGGGTGTTCGCAGTTGCACATGGTGGACCACGTTGCGGAAGAAGGCGGATCGGAAACCCATGTTCCAGCGCAATCGACGTCATAAACTCGCAACCCCTGGTATCTACGCATCCGCGGACTTGGTGACCGTTTTATTTCTGCCGTCCTGCCAACATCTGGTTAGACTCAGGTCGAACGTATGCTGATAACCCAGAAGTACTTTCAAACATCGCTACCCATTCTTAACTGGGCAGTTGTAGCCCTTTGCAGATGCGGTGAATCGTCGCAATATGGCATGAATTGCACATCTTTTAACAAGTCCTTTACCGCTCGTTATCCCAGCCTTGAATCAGCTTGGAAGGAAAACTCCTCTAGGTTTGTCGCAATGATATCGATCCGTTCCCGCTTAGCTAGCTACCTACGACAAGTTTTCGATCTCACACGATTGGTTTTCAATACACCCCGCATTTGAAACATCATGCAGAACGTGAGTTTCTGCATCTTTATGGCTCTCATCAATCCAATCCGTGTCCTGGCCACCAAATCCTGACAAATACCTGATCGCTGATCGATTCTCGTATACCGGGCCGGGCGAACCAAGTGATGTATATTTAGGTATACATGAGTGGTGTTTGCTTCTTCGAGTTTCAGCCGTTTTCTTCTGATGATTCGATTCTTAGTGGTGAGCGGAAATTCACACATACGTGTACCTGGTTCAAGGAGATGGACAGATTTGCCTTATCCTACTGTTTCAGACTCATTTTTGCTGCGACTCGTGGCGTTTCTACGCATCTTAGCACCTACCATGGCCAGTCTGCGTCTTCCCTGTGCAATTGGGCTCTTGATTTGTCCTGTTGCTTTGGGTGCCTTGCTGTCCACAGGCGGAACATTTGGACCTGCTGGCTACGACACATCTCGCTTGGGCCCGTCGAATGCAATATGCACCCAAGAGACACACAGTTTGAACATCACCAGCACTAACTACATGTTTGAGAATGTGACCTTGAATGCAAACGAGGTATGCTGCTGACCGCTTTACTGTCAAATACTTTCCAAACTAATCGTTCTAGACGTACATCACGCGACTTTTGCAAGATTTCGTGACTGCTTTCCCGCACCAGTCCAACTTCACGGATACGTATGAGTATGGGATGCAGGATGTATCGGAGACATATTCTATATTAGGCACTCTCTGTCTCCCAACAAAAGGCGAGAAGAATCCACAGGATATCCAATTGTTGATTCATGGGATAGGCTATGATTCGAGGTGCGTCCACTTGGTTCGTTGTTCTGTTCGACCCCTTAGTCCTGCGTGACAACCTTAAGTTACTGGGATTTTGCACCTGCCGGAGAGAACGACTATTCGTATGTCTATGCCTCTGCTGCTGCAGGCATTGCGATATTTCGTTACGATCGACTTGGAACAGGTCATTCCGAACACCCGTTTGATGGTTACAATATAGTGCAAAAACCAACTGATATTGCTATCGCGATCAAGTTTGCCGAGATGCTGAGGACGGGTGAAATTGGCGGCCGTGCATACTCGAAAATCGTTGCGGTGGGCCACGGCTACGGATCGATTCAGACACAGGCAGTAACTGCAATAGCACCCACCGCTGTAGATGGGGTTGTGTTGACGGCGTACAGCACAAATGCGTGAGTCTAGTTTATTCATCCCTGGCGAGTTATTGTTGGATATCGACTCACTCTTTTTTATTTTTTATTGGAACCAGGACGGCACTTCCAATGTGGCTCGCTTCGACGGTGTATACCACAGCATCTTTGGTATCCCCTACACGTTTCCCCAATGCCGACATGACTAACACTTACCTCGTCGCACTTGCGGTCAGCATTCCCCTAGGGAATGGAGATGTTAGCTCACCCACTCTATCTTCCAGCCTTGGACGAGCCAACTCAGCTACTGGTACTTTCCGTATTACTCGCAAGCCATCGCAGACTATGCACGTTCGATTGAGCAACCCGTTACTCAAGGTGTTCTGTTTACTATCGCCAACAATATTACGGCGGCACTTCAGTTCACGGGGGATGTGCTCGTCGTATGTGATACCTTTGTAACCGTCACACCCCGGCAAAGATTGACCAGGAGTGCTTTTTCGGCAGGTGACCGGAGACAAGGACTTTGTGTCTTGCTATGGAAACTGTTATGCGGTACCTTCCGGTACAAACTATACGAGCATTCCTGCCAGTGTTCAGGCGCTGTATCCAGCTGCACGGACTTTTGAGGCGTACATTCCTTCAAACACAGGGTAAGGATGTTTCGTTCTGTTTGCAAGTATCGAGAGCTAACGAGAGGGTGATCGAACAAGGCATATCATCAACCTGCATTATTCTGCGCCAGACTCCTTCCAATATATGATCCAGTTCGCAGAGATGGTGTTCTCTTCTTGAGCGTTCGATCGAATTTCAGTGTTGTTCAGCCTCCTGCAGGAACATCCAATATGAAACTGTTTTGTGTGTAGATAGAAATTGATAGTAATAACGAACAGTTACCTCGATGGTCTCGCTCCTCTTCAGCTTGGTCCCTTTACTTACTCCGAACACCCAACCAACTTCTGCCTCTCGATCAGGTTGATGCCTTATTGCTGAATACATGAATCAACTGTTCTGGCTGTTTGCCGAGGACTCTCAAGGGAATGTCACCCACATTCTCAGCCTCAACACACCGAGTTGACAAACCTGGGCCGTTTCCCTCGACCGATCGATCACTAGCACTTTCCGACAACAGACGTGTGGATCAGGGGGGTCCCAGTCGCGTTTTGTCCACTCCACACTGAAGTGATTTTCTCCCCATGACCACTGGATCTCACGCTCTCCCATCGCTACGCTCCGTTGCCAACTTGCATAGCTACCATAGTCCAAGTTCGGAGGGACAGGTAAGATGGGAGCGCGTCAGAATATAGATTGCCCTCACACACTCACGCCCTTTTTCTTTGGGGGGGAGGGAGGGATTTCTGTATCGTGTTTAAATTTGGGAGTTCTGATAAGAATCCTCCAACAGTTCCTCGGCGTGTGACGGGGATTATGCCTTCTCGGTGGTGACATCTCCTACCGTGTACCCATGGGTGAGTGTATGCACTGCCTGTGTAATCGTTTTCTGTTCCACCACTTCAAGCGGGACCTGTTCGTATGGGCACATTGGAACGTCGGTAATCTACCGTTTTCCCGGATCCATTGCAAGTCGTCAGGGCCATCTGATCTATTTAGCTTAGGCCCAAATTTACGAGGTCGAAGTCGCCAAAGTGCCTGTACGAACGTCGATGTTTACCTTTTCAAGCAGAATCAAGCCACGAGCGCTGAGAATACTTCATATCGTGTGAGCATCGCATTTTACTGGTTCTATGCGTACCCCGCACTGTTTAGCCAAAAATAAAGATAACGATGAAAAGGGGTCGACACAATGTATAGATTTGGATATCCATGTGGTGACCAACGCCAAAGTTAATACACTATCTACGCAACCGTTTCTTAACTGGCATGTTCGTTTCTCCTTCCTCACCCCGGTCGGAGAAACCTATACTTGAAGACGAACCACTCGCCGCCCGCTTCCTCGCTCCTAAGAGGAGAACGTCAGGTGAGGAATTCGGTAACCATAGTTCCTCGTGTTCATTCATGTCTTGAGCTGAGCCATCACTATCAGTATCTTTCAGGTCGTAGTCCATGCCGATCTTGTCCTCTATGTGTGTCTCGAGATTGAGACTGAAAGTTCGACTTTGACTTTGACTCGAGGCCTGTGTGTGGTTTCTCGAGTCCCCTCTGACCTTTGGTTTCGTAGGTGTCGCAACGACGAGTGTCACACCTTGTGGGTGCTTGTCTTCCTTCTTTGCTACCCTCTTCGTCTTGGCCGGCACTTTTGTACTCGAGGCTTCGGGTTGACTCGCTGATTGTTGTACACGGGGTTTGAACACACGTGACATGCTGACTTCGCGACTGAGAGCCCGTTTGAGAGACGATGACGTCCTGGACGTAGGGTTCGAGCGTCTTGCAGAGGCATCCCGTGCGAGTGAGACGGTCAAGGAACGTGAACGAGATCGTGCATCTAACATGGTAGTATGGGATACGACAGAGGAGGAGCGCTGGATGGGTTTAGGGTTAGGTTTACCCTTGGGCTGGGAGAGAGAGGTGGAGGTGGATGATTGGGTGAGTTCATGGCTGGGACGTGGGTGAGAGGAACTGGT
The DNA here is from genome assembly GCA_003316145.1 of Neoboletus magnificus. Lineage (NCBI taxonomy): Eukaryota > Fungi > Basidiomycota > Agaricomycetes > Boletales > Boletaceae > Neoboletus > Neoboletus magnificus. The sequence goes on along the minus strand of QFEI01002480.1, from coordinate 187,022 downwards.
GGCTTGGGATCCGGGACTTGATCGCCCGTCAGTGTCGTTGTCCTCGTCTGAAAAGGGCGAATGGGGGAATAGCTTACGGCGCAACAGTGCGCACATGTCGGGCAGCGTCGATTTGAATCTGTGACGAATAGGAGACTTGATAAACACCAAATTTTACGTTTCAGATAGGCGCACTCACTGGCGCTCGACAACGTTTTCGCAGAATGTTTGCATCCAATCGCGTTCGTCTTTGTCCGTCCGTTTATCCAAGCCATTCATGTTTATGACAAGCTGCCACGTGCAGAGCTTGTCCATGAATGACTCTAATCGGTCCTGTGCAGATGGAATGATGACCTTTTCTCGTTCTTTTTGTCGTTTCTTCCTGGTCGAGGGAACCACGTCATTGGCAGGTATCGTCACTGGGGGCAGTGGGGTGCAAGGTCCGGGCAAGGAAAGTTTGAGGAGATAAAGTAGAATCTGAATTTGTACCCTGCATATGTCTCGTCAAAGAAGGCATCCACGCACGGAATCAACACCCACTCTCGTCTCTCAAGTCTTTCGAGCCACATATTCCGTGACCTTTCCTCAAACATGATCGCATCTTCGCTGCTGACGCCCGCACTGCCTTCTCTGGCTTCACCCATCTCGTACCCAAGCGTATACCACATCATGGATTCTTCCGTTTCACCCTCTCCGCCGTCCTGCGCGAGAATTTGGGGGAGCTCCGTGTGGTATTTTGTGACAACAGAACGGACTGAGAGGAGCAGTGGATCCAAGAACGCATGCAGGGGATGGGGAGCGTCTGGAGAGCGTGATGACGCGTCGTGGACGCGATGCAAGGACGGGACAAGCAGGTTCATAGGCATAACTGACTGTGACTGGTTAGAAACGCGAGCGTGTCTCGACAACGGCCAGGGGATGATCGTACCTCTGGGAGCCAGAGAAATTGGAGATACGTGCGAACGACGAATTGGTCTGTGGTCTCCAAGTGGAGGTCGGTGAATGGGTAATCTCGAGCGATCGTCTTTTCCTGTGTCGTCGTCCATCTTGTGTTGGAGCTCGTGAGCAACGTTAGAGGTTGGACAAAAGCCATCGTGGACGCGTGAGACAATCGCAACGCCATCTAGTTTACATACAACTTGGATGTCCAAGCGACCAAATAAGTACAGTATATACGTCCTCGTCGCGTATGGTTCTAGGATGTCGCAGCCACTATGCCCTCCCTAGCTGCATGGTTCCGGAGACTCTGCCAGCCCGCTCGAGACCCTCGTCCTGAAGCATATAAGCGGGCCTATAGCGCGCAAACCGTAGTGAAGATTTCGTGTGACCGTTGCCAGTGACAAGCTTGCTATCCGCTAGACACACCGTGGAAGGGTCATTAGCGGTGGCGCGAAAAGTGCCAAGGGTAAGATCGCGGGTAGCGTCCGAGAGATCGGTTGGTTCTAAGTAGGGCTCAACCATGCATGTGCTCTCTGGGTCACTAGCGATGACTGTGAGGCCTTCAAAATGACTGTCCTCTATTGCGGATTTCAGTTGAGGGGGTGCGGGCGTCTCGGCCGTGCACACGGCATTTGGTTCGTTGGCGATAACTGTGACAGACGATGGGAATAGACCCAACGTGTCGTCTTGGACGCGGAGCGCAGGGTTCGGAAACGTGTTATATACCGAACCGAGAGATGTATACCTACTCTCCTATCTCAAAGAAGAGTCTGTGATTGTGCAGGTGTGCTTACCCTTGGTCGTACAACGAGCAGTAAGGCACGCTCAGTCGCTGCAGGAATGTCCACACATCGGAGTAGGACCAGTTGATGATAGGGTTGATACGTTCGAATGAGGGCCAGCCGGCATCCGTCTTATTCTTGTACGTGAGTGTGGCTACCAGACGTGACTTTGTGTACCATCCGGCAGACGGAGGAAGAACTCACCACCGTGTGGGTCTGATCTTCTTGTGCCAACTAATATAGCTTCTATTTGCGGATATTTCTCCTTGTAGAGATGTAAACTCTGCCGCATCCCTTCACCGCCTCGAGCCTCCCCGACGGGCCTGGAGAAGCCTATAGAACCGACGTAGTCTTCGCTTTGTTTGCGTGCATCAGATGTCGACACGCCCAGGGTAACACTTTCGATCGGCAGCGGAACATCCGATTCAGGGGAACAGGTGAAGAGATCAAGGCCATATGCCCTAGCCGACTCCCGGATGAACACTTCTAGTTCTGGAAATGGCGAAGGAACTGGGATATAGACGGATGGGATTGGTTTGATGCTCAGATGAGTCCGGTGGGCGAATGCCGCGGCGTAGAGATGAAGGAGGACAGTACCTGTGAACGATTAACAGAGCCCGGGCAGAGAGTACTGCACCACGCACAGTCCTTGCCTCCGTTGAAGCTGATCGATACCTTGCCCGGTCTGAAAGCGAGAGACGCGATCTGTATCATGGACATGAACTGAGCCAGACTAACACATACGTATGTGTATCCAGAGCGTTCTCGATGACCTCCAAGGCCTCCTTGACACGTTCGCCGATCGGTTCGCGGGATGCTGCGAGGCTGTAGACCTCGGTCGATATCCCCTGTCTGTCTTGGACGGCCATGTAGGTTGGACAAGGAGTTAGTTGGCTGTTCAACTGCTGGGAAGCTGGTCGAACGCTATGGCTGACGGAGAGCGGGAACTTGCATGCAGCCAGGGAATATGTAGCATCGATGTGGGTGGGAATCTACCAACCTGCCTTTTAAATCACATAAATGGTAACTAGACTGCGTCTTCATAATCCATCCTTAGCACTACTCGGATCTCGAGGTTTGCAACCGCACAATGCCCGCCATCGTGCTCGTCACTGGAGGTACTGGTCTCGTTGGGAAAGCCATCGAATATGTTATCGAGCATGAGCCCGAAGGCTCGCGCTTTGGAAAGCAGCCAGGGGAGAAGTGGATCTTTGCTAGCTCTCGCGATGCCGACCTGAGGTATTTGCAGAATCTGAGTAGGAGACGAGGCAGGGGCTCATGTTTGTGTCGCTCATACGGACAGGGATCCCCAACAGACCTTGGAGCTCTTCGAAAAGCATCAGCCTACGCATGTCATTCACTTGGCAGCACTTGGTATGTCTATCTCGGTCCCCCGTGTCCTGATCCTTCTGACACTCGTACGATCAGTCGGAGGTCTCTTTGCCAACAGGGAGCGCAAGGTCAGTAGTAACGATCTGTATGCGGATATAATTAGTTTGATGATCTCCGCTCCAGATGACGTTCCTCCGGGACAACATGTTGATCAATGATAACGTATTGCATACTGCGCGTATCAAAAAGACGCAAAAAGTCATTTCGTGTCTTTCAACATGCGTGTTTCCCGACAAAGTAGAGTACCCCCTAACAGAGGAGAAAGTCCACCTTGGTCCCCCTCACGACTCCAACTTTGGCTACGCATATGCCAAAAGAATGGTTGATGTGCAAAATCGGTCCGTTTGTATCCAAGCTTCGTTAATCCCTTATCTCTTACACCATTCTACAGCGCGTACAAGGAAGAGTTTGGTTGCAACTTCACGTCCGCTATTCCCACCAATGTATTTGGACCCCACGACAATTTGTGAGTCTAACTGATCTATGTTCCTGATCCATCTCTGATCGTAGTCGAATAGTGACCTCAAGCACGCTCACGTCATGCCTGCTCTCATTCACAAGTGTTATCTCGCGAAAAGTGAGGGCCCGCTAATTCTATTCGCAGTGAGGTGAACCCACACCCCCATTACAGAAAACGGAACACCATTCAAGGTCCTGGGTGATGGATCACCCTTGCGTCAGTTTATCTACTCTCGCGATCTCGCCAGACTCTTCATCTGGCAACTTCGCGAATACGACAGTGTCGAGCCCGTCATCTTCTCTGGTACATTCTACTATTATTTCCGAGGTTCTGTCTAAGCCCGTCCGTAGTGGATGAGAAGGACGAAATCAGCATCAGACAGCTCGCAAATTCAATCGTCGACAGCCTCCAGTACCCCGGAGAGGCTATCTTTGAGAACGAACCCAAAGACAATGGGCAGGATCGCAAACCTGCTTCCAATGCAAAACTGATGAAGCTGATTGGACCGGACTTCAAGTTTACCCCGTTTGACGTTGGTCCGTAACTTTCTTTTTGTTGGTCGGATATTTTGCTAACATGCTGTTTTAGCCTTGAAGGAGACCATCGAGTGGTTCCTGGCAAACTTTTCGAATGCTAGGACTGGACAAAGCACTTAGCAATGGATTGGCCGCAGATCGATGTATTATATTCGCTGAGAAATCCAACCCGGGGCTTTCGCCTACTGCCGATTGGATGAGGGCAATACACGATCGAATAGAGTAGCCTTCATGACAAACATCACCCGGACACTTGAAATCGAGGTTGCTATGTTGATGCAAGGACTCTACAAGCATACAACTAGTGAAAGGAGTCACAGTGGACAAGACATTCGTCTTTGGGTCGTATTTCCACTGGTTCGTTACAAGGCCGTCTGGAGGAAAACGTTTACAACTCAGCGTGCACAATTCTTTCGACAATTTCAAATCTCTTCCTGGGGTGGTACTGTTTGAGTCGAGCATTTAATTTTGATCCTCAATAAGGCTTCGGGAAGCCTGGAGATCGGCCGTAACCATCTCATGGATGAGTTGGTCAAAGGTCACATTGCGGACCCAACCAAGTACGCGCTCGGCTTTTGTAGGATTCCCGAGGAGGAGGCTATAGTTGAAGCATGCATCAACAAACCAAACGGAACAAGAAACCAACTCGCCACGTACTCTACTTCAGCAGGACGGAAGTACTGAGAGTCCACCTTGACGAGAACTCTGTTGGTCTTGGCATCGTAACCTTCCTCCTCCACGCCACTGTTACGCCATCTATAATACGTGTGTCGATCAGTGGCGACGATCGCTGTTATGGAGGGTTGCACATACTTGATCGAGATACCTACAACAGCAAACGCTTTCTCGACGTACTCTCGCACTGGGTGAGTTTCACCGGTAGCAAGGACAAAGTCCTCAGGTGTGGACTGCTGGAGAATGCGCCACATTCCCTCAACATAGTCCTTGGCTAAAATATGGGAGCGCATATGCTCAGAAATCAACCACTTGACAACTGTGACAAGACCCACCATGACCCCAATCACGTTGCGCGTCGAGGTTACCGAGATACAAACAGTTTTGCTTGTCCAAGTAGATATCAGCCACGGCTCTGCTAATCTTGCGCGTGACGAAGGTCCTGCCTCGCCTTGGGCTTTCGTGGTTGAACAGAATACCGTTGCAGGCATACATCCCGTACGCTTCACGATAGTTGACTGTGATCCAGTAGGCGTACAGCTTGGCAACACCGTACGGGCTACGCGGGTAGAACGGCGTTGTCTCGCTCTGGGGCGTTTCGACCACCTTGCCATACAGTTCAGAGGTAGAAGCTTGGTAGAACCTCACGTGCTTCTCGAGTCCGACGGTACGGACGGCATCGAGAAGACGGAGGGTGCCTATGGCATCAACATCGGCTGTATATTCGGCCATCTCGAACGAGACCTTGACGTGAGACTGAGCGCCAAGGTTGTAGATCTCGGTAGGGAGCACTTGAGCGAGGATGTACACGAGATTGGTGCTGTCGGAAAGATCACCGTAATGCAATCTGAACTTGTTGGGACCTTGTCAAGGGTTGATAAGAAGATCAGGAACGAGAGATAGGAAGCGCTCACGTTCATGCTGATCCGCATACAGATGCTGGAGACGATTGGTGTTGAAGCTGGAGGAACGACGGATGATTCCGTGTACCTCGTATCCCTTTTCAAGGAGCAGTTCGGTACTATGGTATAACGTCGATGCATGATCGCGATCTTCAGGCGAAGCAACTCACAGGTAAGAACCATCCTGACCGGTGATACCTGCGTTGAGCGTGATGAATGAAAACTCGATAGGAATCGTACGGTGAAGGATTTTGACAACGAAATGAGCAGATCACGAGCCAATCGACACCACGATCGAGGTCGTGTCGTTGCCCACACGACTGACCGATGAAGAGGACGTACCACTAATCAAAGCAACTTTTCTTTTCCTATACTCCTCTGGAGACGGGAGGCTGAGCCTGACCAACGGAGAGGGAGCTGCCATGGCTGGAGTAGCGTCTTGGAGACGGGAGACGAAGAAGCGGGAAGGAATTAAGATGGAGGTGGTGACTGTGGAACTTGTTAAGTGAGGATTCTGATGGCGAGGGTGATAATCAAAGCGTGCTATTCGCAGTACTTGCCCCGCGTTGATGGAGTGATGCTCGAAGTAATGCAATGACAAGAACTCCACGCAATTTAAGGGTGTTACTCGGCTGGTCTTGACATATGATGTACGCTGTCAATTGTGGCGGCTGGGGGTTCATTTGCGCCCAAAATCGCACACTCTGTGTGAGTATAGCCCGCTCATCAGCGCTGGATGATTGATTATCAACGCCAATGAGAATGGAGACGGCAATGAAAAAAAAAAAGTCTGGGACGAAAGAAAAAAAAAAGATGAGCCGTGTGTATCCAGTACCGCCGATGGGGCTCGAACCCACAACCTTTGCCTTAGGAAGGCAACGCACTACCATTGTGCTACGACGGCTCGTGAGTTATGGCATACAGGGGACCAATATAGCAACGACCATCGCGCCAAGGCTTTATCGATAGCACTCCTGACCTTGCTTGTACTAGTATCATGAACGTGCTCGTGTATCCAAGCACACACCCACACGCAGCCTCGGTCCAGCGATTTCTCTCCTCGATCCTCGTCCCCCACTACCTCCCTCAAGTCGTTTCCCCAGAAGTTCTCGGCGCACTAGAGAACCCCTGGCAAACAGCGTGTGGTCTCCTAGTACTTCTTGCTGCACCCGATCACCATGCAGGAGTGCGTCAATACACCGAAAATGGCGGGAGAATGCTCGCTCTTGGTGTGAATGCGACTAGATCACAAGGACTGTTCGGTCTGCATGGTGCTACTTCGACCTTCGCATCGGTAGGCATTGGTCTGGGCCTTGTCAAGGACACAAGTATCCTTCGGCTACCCGACGGGAAGGCATCGCTCCATCTCTCTTTTCCATCACAGGCTTCCACTCCCACAACCGTGGATCACGACGAGAAGGAAATCCCGATTACACGTATACCATCCGCTTCACTCGATCTTGGGGAAGGGTTACGAGCGCTCGGACGGTACACCGATGACAAGACAGTGGCAGGGGCACTAAGTGAAAGTGGCACCATTGCGCTCTGGTCATGCGCACCGCCTCTCCCCGAGCAGTTACTTGTCCCGACCCTATCTGCCCTCGGCCTACGATTCAACACCCCGGGGTCGGCCAACGGCCAACGGTCTGGATTAAGTCTTCTTCCTCAGTTACTTCTTGCTCATCCAAAGAAATGGGATATCCGTCGTCATATTGTGCATGCTTTGTTCCCCGATCGAGATCTCGAGATCGCTTTCTCGACCCTTACCGTGAAGGATGATACCCACAAAACTGAGAGTGCGATTTTTCCAGACGAACAAGACATCTTTCATTTCCACATTGCTCGTGAGATCCCTGCCGTAGATCTTCTGTCTGATCACCCTCTTTTCAATTTCCTATCGGGCGACCTCAAGGAGGAAATCAAAAACGTCATCCTCACTGCTCAACCGTTGACCGCCGCGCAAGAAAAACGTTATACACCCTTCTTCTCACCCAGCACATTCTTCGCAGCACTAGACGAATTTCGTCCCACCAGAAAGGTCGACGAGCTTCTCATAGGTGACGTACTTCTTTATGGCGAAGTTGTTACCAGTACACAGACGATGCTCGATAGGTGAGTGTATCGGCACACCTCCAATGTCTCGACTTACTCTCATTCAACAGAAACCCAAAGTTCCTTCGCGCGCTCCCCTCACCACTACTCTCCTTGGCGACAAAGCAGGTGGCGGGTCGAGGGAGGGGCAAGAACGCATGGCTTTCCCCTGCGGGCAGCATGCTGGTTTCTCTGAAACTTAGTATCTCTCTTAAAAGTGTCGGCTCACGTGAGTCCTCATCCTACTACTATTTTGTATCCATTATCCCTAACGTACGACGCTTCAGATTATGACTCCCGCTCCATCCGGCCATCGAACCTGGTCTTCATCCAGTATCTCTTTGCCCTCGCGGTCGTCGAAGCATGTCATACACTAGATCCCGCGAAAGAATGGGCAACGAAAGTTAAGCTAAAGTGGCCGAACGACATATATGGAGAATTTCCCTCCGAGGAGACTTGGAAGGGAGTAGAACCGAAGAAACTGGGGGGGATACTGGTGAACACAAGCTTCAGAGGGAATGCAGTGGATGTTATCATCGGTATGTGCCGTTCATGTGCATCGAGAACTTCGGGAACTCATTATTGGTGCTCACGAACGGGTTCAGGATGTGGGTTAAACATTTTGAACGAGCCTCCGATCGGCTCGCTTGCTCAGCTAGAGGCATTGACGCGTGGACCTGAGGTGTCCTCAAACCTCACTGTTGAGCGGGTAACTGCAGCAGTTCTTACCGCGTTTGAGCGTATATGGAACTTGTTTCTTGATGAAGAGAGCGAGGGTTTCCGGCCCTTCATGGATCGGTACATCAGCTTGTGGTTGCATTCGTGCGTCAAATATCTGTTCTTTTCGCGGTCACTCTGATTAGCCTGTTCACAGAGGCCAAATCGTCACCCTCACTACAACGAGCCCCCACACCACAGTTCGGATAGTGGGTATCACGCCTGACCATGGGCTTTTGCGTACTGAGCCGCTGGGCGGTGGTCAGTACATTGACTTGCAGCCGGACGGCAATAGTTTTGACTTGATGAAAGGACTGATCAAGACAAAGACAAATTAGCCTGGTCGATGGAGCCTGAGGAGCCCGCAGTCGGATTTTGCTACAGAGTATTGTTGTACGATCCTAATTTCCACATGCGAATATACATTACCCCTTAAAACTCTACTTTCACTGCAGTAGATGCCGCAGCTTTTTGTGTGCCCGCATCCAAGGTATACCACTCCTCGTAATACACGCACTCCCGGGGGTTGGTAGGACCCTTATCCCGGCAGAAGTCGAATACTGGACATCTGCCGCAAGGCGCTTGAGACCACCCTAGAGCCACCCGCTCTTGCCTGATTGCCCGATAGACGAAGGCACCTCCAGTAGGTATCTCGTTCAGAGCTAGGGAAGGTGATTTCTGGTGTTTTACGGAGCCCTTTGAGGTCGACGCTTTTTTGGAGGACGGCCTCGATTCCGATTTCGAGCGAGGTCTTTCAACCTCAACCTCTGGCTCCGTTTCTTCTGAACTTTCGGAGGGCGAACTCTCGCGTTTCTTCTTCAACTGTGGCTCATCTGTATTCTCGCTATCATCATCTTTTCGGGAGCGTTTTTTCTTCTTACTATTCGAACGACCTTCGTCAGAATCGCTGCCCTCGCTGTCCTCCACCCGTCGCTTCCGCTTGCTGGATTCCTTGCTCTTACCCTTCGAAGAACCCCTCTTGTGTTTCCTAGAGCCTGAGCGTTCCCCGTCACTCTCTCCGGAACTTGAACTAGGGTCAGCGTCAGATCGAGCCTTAGAATCCCATGCAGAGGCCGCGAAGGCGGGTATCTACTCCATCATGAGCAACACCACGAGAATGCGATGATACCAATTAATACCTTTTCAACCTCCCCATCAAGCTCGAGAACGCGAAGGAGCATCTCTATATGCTCGACGCCTAGTTCCGTTTCGGTTATCTTGCTTTTGCTCAAAAAGTGTTGTATTTGGTGTGCAGACGGATAAGAGGGTGCGGCACCTATCGCATAAAGACGTTGCTGACCGCGGGAAGAGCGCTTGCTTGTTTGTTTCGGAAATGACTAGGGTCTATCGTGAGGAGTCCATGATTTTATAGAGAAACCGCAATGTACGCACGCGATCGCGTATATAGTGTAGACAAGCAGTTGACAAAAGCTTGATAAACTCGATGTCGAGTTCATTATCCGTGTACCAAGGGCCTCCCGTCAGCTCCACAGACGGTTCGAGGTGCGCAAGCATGTATATTTTCCGAGTCGGATGCTTAGTTAAGACGCTCGCGAGTCAATTTGGCCAGACAGAAAACAAAATAGGACATACGCGTACTGCTTTGATTGATTTTACGAGCTGCTTCTGGACGAGGGATTTTAAGCAGCGGTCGATCACGGTTTGATGAAGTTCGGTTTTAGCCTTGAGGTGCTTGGTCCAAATACCTGTCAAGCATGTGAGCTCCTGTCTACGTGCGGTTGAGAGAAGATGTGCCTTCGTTTCCCGAAGCTTGGATATGGCTGAGCACCATGGCCTCTTCGCCGCTCATATCCTTTTTCCTACGGAAAGAAATGTATCCGTGTCGAGACACTCAAACAAAAGGGCCTTTGAGAACGCACACATCCATCTCCTTCTTCATCACGGCACGGAAAGCAGTGACTCCACTGGAGCTCGTCATGACTTTGAACATGCCCTGCAAACTTATCATCCCTCCTGGACCACACGCGGCAGAGAATGACACACCGCCCCGAGCAAAAAGTTGATCGCAGCAGTGCGGGCACTTCCATCTGCTACGAGTTTCTCGGCATTCTTGATGGATAAAGTCTATCTCTGTCGTGAGCAACCGGCGGTTGGACGAAGAAAATTAAGGCCGGACCTTGTCGTTTGTTGCAAGAGCTGCCTGATGGAGCTTGAGCTCGTCGGCGTTGAGCTTGCGGCTGCCCATTTTGATGGCGCAGTGATCAAGCAGTGGATGTGGATTTGATAAAGGTCGGTATGCGCGCTAGCACGTGATATCCATGGTCAAGCGAAGTGCCCTTATCGAATATCGTTTCACTCCCTGCTCGCCTTCTCCCTGCTGTCACCTTGACCATGATTAACGATATGAACGCGAACACGAACCGGACGACAGCCGGGAGTGTAGAAGAAAGCCTTTCAAGTTACTTCCAGAGAAGTGCTGCCATCGTCAGACAGTATGCCGACCTGCAAGTATCCCGTTGGCTCGCATTTGCCTTCATAACACCCACTACCTCTTGTCGTTAGGATCGAGCAGGACTACGCCCAACCCCTCTTAGGTTATGCTTCCATTAAATTCAAGGAGAAACCTATCACGATGGTATCTCTTCCCCTTGTGCATACCTAAAGCTGTCTGAATGCTTTCACAGACCTTCCTTTCCGTCTTCGCCGTTCTTTCTTTGCTCCCTTTGTTGTCATTCGTGTGGGTTGGCGCATTCATTGAACATGCAATTCACTCACCTTGACGTAGCGGTCTTACCATATTCGCATTTTCTTCCATCGCATTCCTCGCCTTCGTCTCCGTAGCGATTGCATTCATCACTATTGAGGCCATTCTCGGTACGTAGATATTCACCCTAAAGGAACTGCCCTCGTCTGACTGTATACTGGACATACAGTCATTTGTTTGGTCTCCGTGCTATGGTCGCTTTGCGTCGCGGCGAGTTTCATAACGGCGATCCTTGTCTTCGTCTACTGGGCCACGCGTCTCGGAGTGCTCGTCACCTATGAAGGCACTTCTGGTGTCACGGACTGGGCATACGAAACGAAGCAACACTTCTTTTATGTAAGGAAACGGGAAGCAACCGAAGAATCCGAAGAGTCCGCTGTCCTCGTTGATCAAGACGGTCCAAGCTCTAAGAGAATCAAGGCCGAAGAGGAAACTCTACCAAATAACTGACACCTTCACTTTCTTTGCCCTTTGCCGCTCGCTTTCCCCCCCGTACTTGTAGTCTTTCTGCAATGCCCTAAGTTTCAGCTAGTGTCTAGTCCTTCTCTTGATCGATAGGTTCCATAACGTGTCAAACCTGCTGTATTATACACTCGAACCCTGATGTACCAAACGGTCCGCGAGCGTAACGAGTGGCTTCCTCCATACATGCCAGTACGGCGCTGAATTAGTCTGTCCGATTATCATCGGTGGGTGTTTTTCACGTGCAGTAACCCTCGATTTACCAAACCCCACCTGAGATGCTCCACCTAGGCCACACGTTCGGAGCGGTTGCAACATGCGTAAGGAGTGTAAGCTCCCTAGTCCTTCCATGTGACGGCCATGGTCGCTGGTGCTCCCGAACACGTTGGCCGCGCCGACAAGCCGCATATACACAGCAATTCGCATCCATTTTCGTATCAGGCGTGGTGGGTTTGGCGATAAAATGGCATCTCGTGGGGTCAGTTTGCCTTGCCTTGCGGTAACCCCAAGTATGTACGTGACACGGGCAAATGCCTCCCAACCCTTTACGATATTTATTTCTGACTTGGTGTTTCTTTTGCTCGTTTAGGGCCTGTAATGTTTGCCTTCCTAAGCCTACGCGCAATTGGCTGCCTGGGGCTGGTGAACTGGCAGTACGCCATCTACCTCACGGCTCCTATTCCAAGTGACAGTGTGTGAACTCGCTACTGTCAGTATTGTTTCAGCAGCTGTCCAAGAAAATTTTGAATCCACTAACCCGGGGTTGACGTTGAATATTGATTGGTGGGTCCGCCCGCCTTACGTTTCAGTGCCCAGCATGACCACCTTGCACCGGACAGGCTGGCCCGGTTCAGCGAAACGGCTAGTGTTAGCCGATGGTCAGGACCAGTTCCTTGAAAGGCTGGGACAGGGTGTCGAATGATCCTGGATCGCTTGCTAGAGATAACGAGTTTTGGCACTCATTGGACAGTGAACGCCAACGTGGAGAGCCTGCTAATGCGCGGTTATCTCCGGTCACGGTAAAGTCTCTGGTTAACAAGACAGCGCGAAGCTTGGTTAACCGAACTACTAGATTATCAAAACGAATGATGCCCGCCCGTTGCTTAGAATACGCATGCCTACAGGAGATGCCGAAGATCTGAGTGCCTTATCATATTTCCAATGTTCGTCGTTGGCATGCTGACTCAGCCTGTGTACAGCGGGCGGTACTTTTGTTTCGATCGCGCTCGCGCCCATCCCCGCACGTTGTATCTCGATCTTGTTCTCCTTCGTATGGCATTCATTTTCGTATATTAGACTGACCGAGCACCTCAGTTCATTGTCCGCGCAGGACGAATGAGTCGCTGGCGCTCAATAGCCGCCATGTGCCGTTGCTATTTAGCAAAGCCGACCTATAAAGTAATTTTTTGCCTCCAATGAGCACAGGGGTACCTTTATCCTCCGTCGGCTACCTGTTTGGTGGTTATTCCCTTGTCGAATAGTATGGGGTATAGTGGTCCCAAATGGGGTAGAGGCGTTTGCTCCGTTGAGTATTCCACTCAGCAGCCCCTCTGGAAGGCATAGAAATATATGTCATCATTGATGGAGTATGGCGTGTCGCATACAGAGTGGTCCTAGACAAACATTATATGTAGTCGTGAACTTTGGGTGGATCGAGTATCGAATACAAATCGAGCTCGTCCCTTTAAGCCATTGACGTAACACACCTGCCATGACACATGACACATGATGGGCGCAAATGTGTGTATATTGTCCGTCGTTCTATTGAGTCAGACAAAAATCGGGTTTCCATTGCAGCCGTGGGCCTCAAGGAGCCCATATTGAGACGGAGCCGCCAACTGACTTGAACCATCTCGAGGCCAACTCGTGGCCTTTCCGGGAGCCGTGCATTTTCCTGCTCTGCTATTGTCGCTATCGGATCTTACCCCCAGCGATGAGTGCCTCAAGCTACCCGGCAACAACAATTTTGGGCCCAGGGTATATAGGTGCGTATCAAGCTATTATCCAAGTCACGGTTGGAAGTCGTACTAATGTGCGATACAATCCATTGCAGGTATTATTATCGCAATGTTGTATGTTGCTGTAGCCACCTTCGGACCCGTTGACTGGTTGAACCTGATTGTTCTGTGCTAGCTTGTATGGTATCGAAATTTGCCAGTTCGCATTTTACATCCAAGCGTTTCGATGTGACAAGATCATCATGAAGCTTCAGGTAAGCGAAACTATTATGTGGATTTAAGGACGCGGACATGACAACTCGGCGCTGTCCAGGTGTACGCTGTCGCGTGGGTTGCAGTTCCCATGTCGGTCTCGCTGCATCGTCACCCCACTTATTTCCAACGTTAGCATACTTGACACAGCGCACTTCTTCTGTATGGTAACTTCTTTCTACGAGTTATTGATCAGCTGTCATGCGAGCACCTCTCCGAGGTGTTCTTATTACATTGCGAGGTGAATTGCAATGGCCCTTCATCAACACGTTCACGAATATAACCATTGGTACCTTCGTAGTGGAGTGGTTGTAAGTTAGTCTAGCTCAATCTTTTCATACGCTGATGACATCCTGAAGCCAGCCGTCTTCCTTGTTGTGAGTGATTGAATCAAGCAAACATAAAACGACGACTCAGTACCAGAAGTATTGCATCACGTTCATAGTTCAAGCGTATAACATCTATCCCCCGAAATATCCCCCATATATCTCATGTCATTCTTTACAGGTTTTACGCTTACAGAGTCTGGATCAGTAAGTTCATGGTCACTGAGTTCTTCGGGTTCTCTATGACGTTCGCTTCGCCTTGAAGTCAGTGGTCGAAATATAAAAATTACAACAGTAGTGGTATAATATTTTCATATAAGAAAAGGTTCAAGCTGAATTTTATATAGCTTGCCTCTGCGACTCTTCAACTAGGTATGTCGGTGTGTCAATCAACTTGTCAGTGACTCAGAGTGCCACCTTCCTGATGTTTTCATAGTATTCGGGTTGAGTGCGTGACCTTTACTTTCTCTGCTGTTCATCCTTCTTCCCGGTCAACCCAGTGGTCGTCGTTGAAATGTTCGTGCCCAAAAAATATGACGCCCTTCATGCTCGGCTGATAATCATTGGGTAGTATCCAGACACCGACCAATGAAGTGCTATATTCCACGGAAGTGCGTAACGATACATTCAACAACGAATCTCGATGTCGTGGATTAATCGGTCTTGTCAGTATGCACCATTGTCTTCGGTTGCAAGCGCGACGTGCGATGCCATGACTACTCTTTCCGTACTATATTACTTGCGGCCGGCAAGCATTCGGTACGACCTCACTTACATTTGTTGTGGAAATTTCACTGCTTTTGCTACAGGAGGGAGAGTTTCATCAAGAAATTAGTTATCGTGTTCGTGCAAATGGGCTTGTTTACGTTGTAAGGCTGCACTCTATTGTGATCCCTTTGAATCACACTCGTTTTGATTTGTGCAGCATCAATTCGCTAGTGTTGGTAATCCTGGTGAGTCTACCGATTTGGCATGTATGGGTTACCGATTTGTCTTCAGTATTATTATGCACAGGATGATACCCTCTCCCGATCCCTGACCGCCGCCCCTGGTGTGATATTGAGCAAATGTAAGGTTGTCCATGCTCCCGTGCAGATTGACATACTCACGTCCCGTAGCATACGTGAACTCTATGCTCAGCGTGTAAGTGAACGCACATTGCTTCACTTTGATAGGTCCAACTGAATGGGACTCTCATGGCAGGTTAAACGCACGAAAACTGATTCGGGATCAACGGCAGAATGCCTGGGACAATTCTATAGAACTGCCGACGATTCCTACTTTGTACTAGCATATGCGATGGGTGAATGTGATCACTATCCCTATTACGGTCTGCTTGCGCAGCGTTTACCCGTCAGCAAGGTCAAGTCACTTAACACGCCGAACTGCAACCTAACTTGATATGCTCCACTGGATCATCACGTACGCACCCGTGATCGGTGGGCACGTTGGCGGATTAGATTCCTCATCAATCTGTATTCGACACCCTGCAATTAGTCGCTTGAGGTCTGCCTGTTCCTCGAAGTGGCAGTGTGTGAACCTGTTACTGTATTGCTTCGGCTCAGGGCAGTTAGTAGTAACACTAGCAACTTGAACTTGGTCATGCTACGGCTTGCGCTGATTTGCTGGTTTATTCCTTGTATCTACGCGTACGCGATCAACCGTGCAGGTCTGCATGGTGACGGTGCTGAATCGGATCATTCCCAACGCCCTGGACACGCCCCACCGAACATTTTACGTGACCAAGTCCCACTGAGAGTTTCGACGCTCAGGTCGCTCGAAATTGACCCGTACCCTGACAAACCTCGGATTAGTTTCAATGAAGATGGCTCCTTCAAGCTGACCATTTTCTCTGACGTCCATTTCGGAGAGAATCCTTGGGACTGGTGGGGACCAGAGCAAGATATCAAGACTAATGCGTTGATGAAGACACTATTGAAGATCGAGATGCCAGATTATGTGTATGGCCCTGCCATGGTTTCCTGTGTGCTTACCAGAAGGCGTTGACTATTATCCGCTAGCGTGATTAATGGAGACCTCATCACGGGAGAAAGTGAGTCATTCGCGTCTTTATCCATCCGCTTCAAAGACTATACTAAGAGTTCAATGATAGATACGTTCCGCGAGAATTCTACATCGCTGATTGATTCCATCGTACGCCCATTGAATGCGGCGAAGGTCCCCTTTTCTTCTACTTCTGGGGTCAGCATTTTGTATCTACTATTTTCACTCGTTTCCCCTTACGCCGACCATTACCTACAGAATCACGACAGCCAAATCAACATTACGCGTGCCGATGAGATCGCTCGTGAAATCGCAATATCTCCCTTGAGCTATACACGGTTTTCTCCACCTGGAGTAGGGGGGGCTGGTGGACCTGGTAATTACTGGGTTCCCGTCTACCAGAAAGTAACAGGTGAGCCGGTACCGCCCGTTCTCCATAAACTTTCATAGCAACCCTGTTCCTCAGATCACAGTCCTGCACTGATATTATGGTTCTTTGACTCGCGAGGTATGCGTTGTGGGCACTTTGGGCTCAATAGGTACTCACGCGAGTCTCAGGCGGTGTGTACAGGGATGGCAGTCACATGCCGGACTGGGTAGATTCGAGTGTCGCCGAATGGATTGAAAGCGAGACAAAGAGGATGAACATCGTCTGGGGACAGCCAGAACGGCGAAGTGCACTCGCCTTTGTGCATATACCTCCGTAGGGGTCTTCTTTTCGTCCCGCTCGGATTAATGTTTGCTGACCGTAATAGACACCCTATCCAAGCCGTCCAAGAAAATTTGAATAGTTCCACTAACCCTGGGTTGAATGGTAGGTCCGTCCGTGTCTGCCTTACGTTTCAGTGCCTAGCAAGCATGACCGCTTCGAAGCGGATAGACTGGGACAGGGTTCTACGCAGGCCTCGAGTGATCCTGGATCGCTTGGGAGAGACAATGAGTTTTGGCATTCATTGAACACCAACGTAAAGAACCTACGCGCGGTTGTCTCCGGCCATGGTGAAGTTTCTGGATGACGAAACAGCGCGAAGCTTGATTGACTAGACTACTAGATCATGGAAATGAATGGTGCGCCCGTGAGCCAACATATGAGGTAATCTTTTGTTTCAATAAGCACTCCGGGTATGTCCTTCGTCGGCTGTCCGTCTGAAAAGCGATTAATTTGCTGTGCCAAGCTATGGGGGGTATAGTGGTCCCAAGTGGGGCAGAGGTGTTCGCTCCATTGTATTCCACTCGGCAGCCCCTCTAGAAGGCATAGAAACATATGTCATGATGGAGGATGGCACGTCACACGCGAAAGTGATCCTAGACGAATATTACATGTAGTCACAAATTTTGGGTAGGATCAAGTCTTGTAAATTAGAGTTCACGCTGATCGAATCAAACATATGCAAGCACCCGTGAGCGAGTACATACGTCCCTTGTATGAGGGTCCGAATGCACAAATATTCTGCGCGAAACTTTGGGGGGTAGCGCGCTACTTTTCTCGCGGGTGAGCACAGCCTCAGTAGTAACCCAAGCCTGGCCCGGCTCGGACCGGGCTTCACCTATAGACACGCGTCGGCTACGGGTACGGGTCACACTCTTGTAACCGTGACAAACCCACACGTACCTGTCATTTCCCTCTTGCTCATTCCGTGTCACTTCATCGAATCCGCTACGGATGGCGAAGAGCAGACACCAGAGCCAACGTGGGTACTGTATGGCAGTGCAAAAGTGCCGGCGAGCGCTCGGAAGAGCCTCGCGTGCCCACACCACCTCTTGGACTTCCCCCCTCCTCCCTTCTCCACCCTCTTCTTCGAGCAGGGAGACTGGCCTTCGGCCACGGTCTCGCACCCTTGTCCTCATCCTCATCCTGCTCGGAAACGGTACAATGCACATCATCGTGTCCTCACCTTCGTCCTCGTCCTCTCACCCTCACCCTAGGTGTGCCGTCAGCACGTAGAAGCAACTGCACAACACACAATTGTGTGCGCTGTGCAGTCGCTTCTGCATGCCCCCTTACCCTTGCCCATACTCCTTGTCGCCGTTGCCGCTGCCCTCGCCTCCACTCACCCTCATCCTCGTCCCCTCGCCCTCGTCCTGACTCTCTGACTAGGGGTCCCAGTCCAGGGCCTCAAAGTACAGTTTGGCCTAAGTAAGCCCAGTCAAGCCCAGCTCACGGCCTGCCAGGCTTTGTACATTATTGTATCAGAATTATTACAGAGTCGCGTGCGGGTAAATGAAAAGTAGCGTGCTGGTTGACGAAAATAGCGCGCTGGTCGGCGAAAGTAGCGCGCTACCCCCCAAAGTTTCGCGCAGAATATTTGTGCATTCGGACCTTCATACTCTTGAAGCCGTTAACGCGACATGCCGTGTCAGTGCGCGCCATGACACAGTTGATGCCAACTTATGTAGGTACAGTAACCTTCTCATAATGCATATTACCAAACTGTAGTCATCGGTGGCACGTATATTGTTCGTTGTTCTATTCAAACAGGAAACGGTGTTCCCATTAGGCTGCCGCGCCTACTACTATGCAATGGTGCCTCAGGGTGTTGGTGTTCGGAACCGCCAATTGATTTAAAAACACCTCGGGGCCAACTCGAGGCCCCCCAGGAAGTTGTGCGTTTTCCTGCTTTGCTGTTATAGCTATCAGACCTCTCCCCAGCGATGAATGCCCCAAGTTACCCAGCTACAACGACGTTGGGCCCAGCGTATATAGGTGCGCGTTGGGCTATGTGCCAATCACGGTTGCAAGTCGTAGCTAATGCGCGATACGATTCATGACAGGTCTTGTTATCGCAATGTTGTATGTTGACCAGCCTCGGATCCACTGACTGGTTGAACCTAATCGTTCTGTGCTAGCTTGTATGGTATCGAAATTTGCCAGTTCGCATTTTATTTCCGAGCGTTTCGGTGTGACAAGGTCATCATAAAACTTCAGGTAGGCGGAACGATTATGTGGATCCGAGGGCTCGGACATGACAATT
Organism: Neoboletus magnificus; assembly: GCA_003316145.1. Classification (NCBI taxonomy): domain Eukaryota; kingdom Fungi; phylum Basidiomycota; class Agaricomycetes; order Boletales; family Boletaceae; genus Neoboletus; species Neoboletus magnificus. Next base: position 167,850 of record QFEI01002480.1, on the reverse strand, counting down.
TGGCACTGTCCAGGTGTACATTGTCGGGTGAGTCGCAGATCCCGTGTTGGTCTTGCTGCACCGTCACCCACTTATTTCCAACGTTAGTATACTCGACACAGCGCACTTCCTCTGTATGGCAGCTTCTTTCTACGAGTTGTTGATCAGTTGTCATGCGAACACCTCTCCGAGATGTTCCTATTATGTTCCAAGGTGAGTTGCAATGGCTCCTCACTCACGCATTCACATACATACATAATCTTTGGTGCATTCCTAGAGTATTGATTGTAAGTCGATCCAGCTCAACCTCTTCATACGCTAATGATGACCCGAAGTTAGCCGTCTTCCTTGTCGTGAGTGATTGAATCAAGCAAACATAAAACGGTGGCTCAGTACCTGAAGTATTGTATCACGTTCGTGGTTCAAGTGTATAACACCTATTCCTCGACACATCTCCTGTGTATCTCATGTCATTCCTTGCAGGTTCTACGCTCACAGAGTCTGGATTAGTAAGTTCATGGTTACTGAGTCCTTCGGATTTCTCATGACGTTCGTTTTGCTCTGAAGTCAGTGGTCGAAACATGACAATTACATTGCCAGTGGTACGATATCTTCACGCAAGAAAGGGTTCAAGCTGAGCTTTATATAGCTTGTTTCGGGGACTCTTCAGCTAGGTATGTCAATACCGTCAGCCGCTCAGAGTACCATCTTACTGATGCCTTTCATAGTATTCGGGTTGAGTATGTGACCTTTCCTTTGTCTGCTATTTACACTCATCCCAGTTAATGCAGTGGTCGTCGTTGAAGTGTCTGTACTAAAATAATTTTTTGGCGCCGTCATGCTTGGCTGATACTCATTGAATAGTACTCGGACACCAACAAATGATGTGCTATATTTCACGAGAGTGCGTGACGACACAATCGGCTTCCAATCTCAGCATCGTAGACTAATCAACCACGCCAGTATACGCCGTTATCTTCGGTCGCAAGCGCGGCCTGCGATGCCATGATTACTCTTTCTGTGATATATTACTTGCGACCAACAAGCATTCGGTACGACCCCATTTACATTTAGTTGTGGAAATTCACTGCTTTTGCTACAGGAGGGAGAGTTTCATCAAGAAATTAGTTATCGTGTTCGTGCAAATGGGCTTGTTTACGTTGTAAGGTCACACTCTCCTCCGAATCACACCTGTGTTTGATTTGTGCAGCATCAATTCGCTAGCGTTGGTAATCCTGGCGAGTCTATCGATTAAACATGTACTATACATTACTGATTTGTCCCTCCAGTATTATTTGCAGGACGATGCCCTCTCCCAATTCCTGACCGCCGCCCCCGGCGCGATATTGAGCAAATGTAAGGTCGTTCGTGTTCCCGTGCAGATTGACATACTCAAGTCTCACAGCATACGTGAACTCCATGCTCAGTGTGTACGTGACTGCACGTTGCCCGAATCTGACGGATCTGACTGAACGAGACTTTGTCATGGCAGGCTAAACGCACGAAAGCTGATTCGGGATCAACAACAGAATGCCCGTACCGATTCTATAGAATTACCGACGATTCCTACTTTGCGCTAATATACGCGATGGGTGGATGTGACCGCGATGCACAAAGCCCTTGTACAGAAAAAACATATCCAAATCGTTTACAGGACTACCAAACAAGAAAGAAATACATATCAACGTACACTGCACGATGACTAGAGTAAATAGACAAAGGGGCCAAATTTGGCAGAGGTATTGTGCAATATCACGAAGAAACCAAACAAGTCAGTGACGAATTGTGAGTACATTGGACAGGAGATTGATAAGAAAATTCCCCCGCTTCTCGGAGGTGAAGTCATGGCAACGCAAGTCAAAGGTAAAACATTGTGTCCTTGAGGCCTGGCTTGGAGACGCCACCACCCCATAGTCTCTCTGCTTCTTTCATGACATTTTGTTCCGCAGCACTTCCGCTTCCAGTACCACTCGCCGTCGTTCCGTCGCCGACGATTCCGTGGAAAAGTTTTCGCAGATAGCATCTTCCGCGTTCGCAGGCGACGTCTGCATAATAGGCAGCGGACACCAGGCTTACAGCCTTCGTCGCCCGGGCGAACATATAACTGAGAGCGTTGGTGAGTCCCTGTATTTCGTTCGCCCTGAAGCCGATTTCATCGTGGACGACATAATAGTGAGTGGGGCGGGTGGTGCCTTGTAAACCGCCGTGCGCTATCTCCCGTCTCAGTGGCAAAACTTACACAGTCATGAATTAGTCACGGACCTTGTAGGAAGAAATCGAAATCATATACGGCAGTGACACCCCGATCAACTACAGTGCCTGGACGGGGGTTGCCGTCTCCTGCGGCACTGTCTTCCTCAGTGGGATAAAAGCGCGTATGATGGCGTTTGCCACAAATGATGATCGTGAGTTTGGGCCTGTATTGTCTCTTGGGAGTGCTGAAGGCTTGGAAGGCTTTGACGATCAGGGGTCGTTCCTCTACTCTGACGATGTTGAATTGGCCCTGCAAAGGATGAGAACTGGAAACGAACGGGGACACGAGACATACCTCTGAAACACCATCGCGATACACTAAAATACGCTCAGGAAGCTTCCCGCCGTTTTTCTTTTGGAAGAGCTTCAGGCGGTTGATCATCATATCTCCAAGGTTCGTGATCATCTTCCAAATACCATTCAGGTCAGTAAAGCGACGGCATCATTTCAAGGCACAATACCTCTTTCTTGGACTCCTGAATTTCCAAGCTGGCTGGATATTGTGCAAAGTTGCTGTCGACACTCGCAACGACGGCTGCAATAGATGCTAGGGTGCAAACACGTGTCAAAGAGAGTACGCAACGAAGAAAAGGATATTCTTACGAGTCCCTGGAGCGCTACCGGGGCTTGGATGGGTGACATCCATGCCGACGATCATAGTAGGTGCGCTATTCAACCATTTCGAGCTATTTTGATCCAGTTTGTGATTGACGCCGCCCATTTTCATGTTGACTTTGAGCGCCACATTTGCGAAATACTGTGGGCTATTCTTGCGAATCTTGGAAGACTGAACGCAAACGGTGGCCACGTCCAGGAAGACATCGCAAAGGTGCTTCAAGCCCTCGTATATGGCCTTGTCAGTATTGGCCAACATCACAAAGAGCAAAATTGGCTTTGGCTTGACACTCAGGAGCGTTTTTTTGATGGTCTCGATAGCCGCCCGCCTCATGGGATCGGAATTGTCCTTGTGCGGAAGCTGGGCGGTAGCGTAAACCGGATTCGCAGCGACCTGCATTCCGCTCGTGCTACACATCTTGCTGAAACCAGACACGACCTCGAGAAGCTCTGGGTCCGAAGAACCAGCGAATTCACCTCGAGCGCCATCCTTGATCACAAGAACTACCCACTTCTCCAGGCGTGCACCGACTGCGAACTTGACCCCTCTGAGATTCCAGGAGGCTTTGTCGTCGATGGAAGCTGGGCTAGTCAGGTACTTGATTCCAGGTTTAGGCAAGATGCGCCCAGGGACCACGGCCATGTCTGGGCCAATGTTGACGCCGAACGACTGGAGCTCTGGCCCGGCCGCCTTTAGTCCAAGGTGGTTGAGACCTTGGTTGACGATCGCCTCCCCATTCACATTAGGCGGTTGACACGCTACAGTGATCATCGAGGCGGTCTGGTCATCCGTCAGTTTTCCACGGTAAGGCTGATCTGGGAGTATCTCGCAAACTTCTGGAGGCAAGTAGTTTGTCTTCTGCCCACCGACGTCGACGAGCTGTAAATCAGGGTATTGCAGCCGAATTTTGTATTCTTGGGGAAGAAAGTTCAGAGAATACGAATACAAGACGGTACACGTAACTTACTGCGTTTGAAATATTCTTCTACAGTAACACGGCCATACTCGGGAGTCTCGAACGAATATGTCTTTGCAGTATGCCGTGCAAGTTTCTTGACGGTCTTCCGATATCCAAGATGGGTCGCCTTGATTCGCACACTCTTGCAAAAGACTTCCATCCGTGCACCAAATGTAGAGTCCCGGAAGTCCATCATCGCGCGTGCCAGATTACCAGGAGTGTAAAAGGCTGTCGTGCAAACGTTGACGTTTACCATCAGCTGCTTATGAGCCGGCCGGATGGACGAGTAAAAGCCTTTCCACGCCTCAAGGCCACCACCCAACGGGGAAGGCGCAGCCGCAGCACGGAAGAAATACCGATTTCTGCCGACCATGACACCTGTCCTCCCCGGAGTAGACGCAAGGATGATGTTCAAGGCAGCAATAACGGGCAATACGTCGTAATTTCGAAACTGTGCTTGACCTGCCAGGTAACTAGGGCATGTCAAACTCCTATTTGAAATCACGACAGATGTAACAAATACCTGACGAGGTTTGAAGTGTCAATTTCTTGGATGAAGCTGATCGTGAGTGTATACTCCTTGCCACCTTGCTGGGCGGGACCACTTTCATCGTCGTCATAGTATGAAACCTTGATTGTCAGGGGTTGGGGTAACATGAAAGCAGCGATGAGTTTAGCGCTATTGTCGTGCGCCACCTTGCCTGTCATACCAGCTTGTTTCCATCCTGTCGTTTGTTCAGCAAGCTGGTATATACGCCTTTTCACACGACGAGCGGATGTTCCTGCAGCAGGAGTGATAGCTACATCGTACTCGTACAGGGGGCCTTTGGGCACCCGCACAGGAAAGAAGTTCGTGCGAAGCTTGATTTCTTTTCCTTCCGTCCCAAAGTCTGGACGTAAGGGCATGCTGTCAGAATCGGCGCTTGAACGCGATGCTGTAAATGTGGCGACGAGCGCCTTGTCTGAGTCATCCGCAATGCGTCGGTCTATATCTGCACGTTGTCCACGCATGAAGACGCTAGAAGAGATGGTTTGCCGGTACGCTCGAGAGACGAGCGAAACACATACCCTCCTCGAGCGCGGCCGCCCCTAGGCCCACCACGGTCATGAAATCCTCTACCGCCGCGGTCGCTACCTCGAAAAGATGGAGGGGGACCTCCACGACCGCGAGAGTCGGGAAATCCTCGTCCACCTCCTCCACCACCGCGTCCGCCAGGACCACCACCTCTTCCTCGGTCGAAACCACGTCCTCTGTTGCTCATTTGTATGGTAGAGAAAGTAAAGATGTGGATGCAAGAGAATCCTTGCTACGTGCGCGTTTTCCCAGTCACGTTGATGCTGTGTTTTGCTGTGTGTAACGTGGACAATAATTGCCACTTGTAACATGGGATCCTCAATTGTACTTGACGCCCGTGTGATCTTATCTTATCTCATCGGTTAGGCCCGCAAAAACAACAACCACTGAAATTTGGGTACCGGGTACTGAACTGCAAATGCAACCCACGTCCTGCGTAGCATAGACGGTATAGCTGGTGTTTTGAAAATCGAAGAGACTACACCTAATGGTACGCGTCAGCAAACTGGAGGCGGTAAGAATCGTGGACACAGCCATGGAGCAGCGCTACGTGCTACAGCGGATTTACCCAATGGTCGGGAGTGTATACGTACTAGTAGGTACAACTTGTCCGAGACTGATGAATGGATGGATATCTCATCTTCTGCCACTGGAGTGGACTTGATAATCATTGAATATGGATAAACCTGTGTGGATAATAGGATGCTGGGGAAAGATCGCAAACGTCGTCGGCCAATGCGTTGAACCGTGGCGTGCAGTGTCAAGCTAACTCCTTGGATAGCGGAGACAGTACGAAATAGCGATGGTGGACTGATCCCATTCGATGTAGACGAGAAGGGACTCCTGGGTGAAGTTATCGATATCTAGATCTATCCCATCGATACATGAGACGTGCTAAATTTGTCAAAGGCCCGCTTCAAGTTGAACATTGAATAAATTGAATTCTTCCACGTGACTTGGGAGTAGCTCATACTTTCAAATTCGGGTTCGACTATTCCTAACACAGCAACGGCTCTCTAACGAACATGTCACTGTCGTGAGTTCACTGGCGTCTTGAATCCTCCAAGGATCTGGTTCTGTACCACGGTTAACAGCGCATACAATGTTTCTATGCGCTAACAGGGTGTCAATCCATTTGATACTCTACGCCAGCTGAAGCTTACCGGCAATGGAACGTTCCTCTCACGCGCCATTCTCACGACTTCGCCAAAAATGACCTCGACCTCAATGGGACTCGCGATTCTATAGTCAAGGAGCATGCTCGGAAGCTGGTTTGCCTCAGGGCTGGTGTGTAGAGCAGCCGTACTCGAGATTGTTCCTGAAGCCAAGCGGGATGGGAGACCGCCTTCCTCGTCTGGCCAGCCCATCGCACGACCTTGTCGGAGGACGTCAGAATGGAAATAGACAAGGACACAATCACCCCTAAACCGACCTAATGCAACCATCTCCTCCAAGATAGATTGCAGTACCGGTAGCGTTTCTTCCCGCACGAGGTGTTCCGTGACCGGTGCCACATACGGTGTGTAGGTGCGCACCTGCACTTCAAGATCTACAATACCCGGTGGTGGCGGTGGCGGCGGCGGCCGGAATATCGCCGTGAGAGGAGAATTCGTAAGTGTTGAGAAAGACGAGAACGCGATATTCCAGAACGTCTTAGCGAACTTGTGACGTTGAATTTCGGGCACGATAGTCAACTCGGTACCCCCCGTTTCCAACATGTCGCCAAAACCGCGCAAAATTGCCGACTCCCCCTCCGTGTTGGAGGTTGTCAGACAATCCCCGTGTCTATACATCCCGAGTGTCACTCTATCCTGTTAGGGCGAGACCGAGTGCGTGAATCGAGCGAAACTTCAGAATTCAGGAGTAGATACTTACAAAGTGGTTGTGCGATACTTGGTTCTTTCCTACCAGATTCGCTGCGATCCACACGACTGTGCTTATTATCTTGGGATCCCCTTGGGCAAGAGTCTTTACGGAATCGTACAAGTCCCGCTCGATGCCAAGGCCATTCTGCAATAACACGTATGTCGGCTGGGTGTGTTTATCGGTGTACGGTGACGACAAGAGTGCATCAAGCACAGACGGTGTCCTGGTTATTTCTGGTACTGCTTTTGTGGTGAGCACAACATAAGAGTATTGTCTATCTGCAGCCTCCGAGACTGACTTGACCACTGCCAAGTGTTTAGTAAATTGATCGACACGGTTGGATGAAATGACGTACATCGATCTGGCCGCCAAGCCAGGATATTGCCATATTTCTTACTTTGGATATCCATCCCGCGTTCTGGTCAACATTAACAACATCGTCCTATTTCCTCCAACTGACCATCGGCAGCTCGACTCACCCCGAACGGCATCATAATTGCTCCTAGCGACGACGGTCACACGTGCCAGACCGCTACGTTTCAGGATGTGAGAGTCTGGAGCGGAGTGAGCGAAGGGTGCGATTGGAATTGGAAGTCAGTTCGTACAAATGGAGCCAATCGCACCAAATCCTACGACGAGAACGTCCTTTACGGCTGTGGACATGGCTGTAGTAGACTCACTTGTTCTTGACATTCCGACAGGTTGTACAGCCACTGACCATTTTAGGAAAATTCCCCCGTGCAAGTCACGTGCCCGTTAGCTGTGCTAAAAATAGTAGTTTATCATTTCGATATCCAACGTGGACTTGGCCCACACTACACCCCACGTCAGCCTTTCCATCCAATCGCCCGGTGCCACCCCTGTTTTGACATGACCCCGACTGGTCCCTGCAATACAAGTGCTGCGGAGAAGAACGGAGACCGATCATCGTGGGAAGTCTGAGCTCTCCAGAGCCATGCCCTTACCACCACACAATCAATGATCAAAAGGTCCGGGCGTCACGATGCATCGAACCATCCTTCAACACACAGTTTGCTATGGGCCGTTACGGTCGGGGAACCAATAGGGGTGCCGTTTTCGTTAGCACAGTCCCCCTAACAACCGAACCCAGCCTTTGGGGCTCGACAACGTTACCCATGGCATTGGTTGCAAAGACACACGAGGATCTATCATCGATCATCCCCCGCAAGCCAGGGTTGCATTACCATACGCATATATGCGCAGCCCGTAAAACCTCCAGAATTTACACAAAATTGAGAAACGAGTACATGAACATATTTCTACCATCGCAAGGAAGGGCACGTTTGGAGAGGGTAAAGCGCGGAGCAGATTTATCCGTGTAGGACAAAAAAGTATGCTCACACGTCAGCGGAGGAAAAAGGTATAGCCTACAAGTAGAACCATGAGGCTTGATGAGCGTGTGCACTGGTTACCGCGCTCGCGCCCTCTTCTCCCGATATTCCACGCTTGCGTACCAAGCACCGCCGGCTAGTGTAAGCAAGATACCCGAAGCGTTCATCGCCGATATCGACAAATCAAAAATCATGACCGCAAGAATGATGGATAAGACCTGCTTTACGTTTGCTGACCGCGACGTCAGCATGGTATCACCCGTTTATCACCCCGTCGTCATCTCCGACCCGGTCAAGGGCTCGAGAGACTTGGGAAATGAGGGAACGTACCGGCGACGGTGATGCTCAGCGGACCGGCTTTCTTGTTTGCGGTGAAGCTAACGATATTGAGACCGAATGCGATCACTCCATTGAAACCCAATGCGACGGCCATACAGGGAGTCAATTCTTGGGTGCTCCAATGCCGTACTTGGTCGAGTTCCCCGGTCATGTATGATAGTATCACACACTGAATGAATGCCAGGGGGGCCATGCGTGTCAACAGATCAAGGGGGTGTAATTTGAGGCGGGGTGGAACCAGATAACGGAATCTTGATGGTTGAGAAGATGGCGATGACTGAAGGATACTTGTATAGATGGTTTTGATGGCAGCTAGGAGGGTCCCCAGCAAGGTGAGAAGGAACCCAGAAGTGGTAAAATAATAGTCGCCATAAGTCCTATTACAGAAGAGAATGTTGTTAGCTTGAATTTGAATGAAACGGTTATTAAGTAGTGACGTACGCGAAACCCACGCCCGCGATGACGGGAACCAGGGAAGAGATCTTTTGTCTACTGCACCGGGTACCAAATAGGAACATCGAAAGGGAGAGAGCGAATAGCGGGGTGGCTGCCCGGACGACCTGGTGGAACTATAGAATACGGTTCTAGTTTCGGAAGGACACGAGGCAACCACTGGGAGGACTCACAGGGATGGTGACCAGTTCCAGGGAGAGGTTGCTGACTGCGATGTTGATGGTGTACAACAAGCTGAATGCGAAGAGGGCCATGTTGTCCGCGGTGGTCAATTTGGCGGGGACATACATTCCGATACGCAGAAGGGCGAAGCCACCGATGGAGCCACAGAGGGCATGTAATGCGGTAACGGCGTATGCATACGGGAAGTGGATGAGTACTGCCTTGTTGTACAAGGTAAGGCCGAGGTTGAAGGAGAAGTAGAGAACGAGCCAGAAGGGTTGTGAATGGTAGAACGAGGGTGATTCTGTGTGAGAGTCGGTGTCGCTGGCGTCGGCTCTGTGGCGGGTTGCGGGGCGGGCGTGGGACGGTGAGGGTAATTCCCAACGGAACGAGTAGGCGGTCGGAGGGAAGAAACGAGCGCAGGACCGGAGAGACGAGCGTGAGTCGGAGCGTAGGTCTTGACTGTCCTCGAATTTCAAGGACACCTGGGACGAAGAGTCCGAGGGTGAAGAAGCAGTGATGCCATAATCAAAGTACGCCCGACGGAGACTCTTCTTTTCCTTGCTGGGGTGCGGGTGAGGGTCTGGATTCGGTGTGGGGTCGTCGCCGTAGAGGGAGAGTCGATCCGATGCGGGGGTGACGAGTGGATCTTTGCTGGAAGTGTCGCTGTCCGAGTCGAGGGAACCATACGGTCGGTAACTGTCCTCGTGCTCAGAGGTTGACAGGCGGCCTGGTTTGACAGACAGGCTGGGTCGAGGGGGGGTGAACGAGAGATGGGACGGGGAGAGAGGCTCGTTGGTGGAGGGGGACATTCGGGACGGGGAGGAGGAGGCCTGTAGGAGGCGTGATTTGTAGCTCGAAAGAAGGTCGGATGAATAAGTTAATCGATGAAAAACGACCCCGCTAGCGTGACGACAGGAGGATTAGCGGGGCCATGACAACTTCGATGCCGTGACTGCATCTATTAGCTCGTGGGACGTGGCGTGGGAAGTTTGAGGTCCTCGTTCACTACCCCCAATGCCCTCGCCGACGCGTCCGGTGTCCCACAATTCAAAACGTACCATGTCAGACGCCGAATCTGCTCCCCAAGATCCGAAGAAGCCGCGCAGAAACCCATCACCCGAGCCCACCACCAGACGCGACTCCGCTCGTGATACCAAGCGCCGGAGGAAGAGGAAAAAGAAGGCACCCGTGGTCAGCGCAGGGCCTGCCAAGAACGAGCTTGCCCAGACGCGCACTCCTTTGTCTGCGCGAAACGAAATCATCAGATTCGCTTCGGTTCCTGAGCCCGATCTACCACCCAGCGTTTACCCTCAAGTCCCGTCATCGAACCTGCTTGGTAAAAGTCGGGAGAGCTCTTTCCATACTCTCGACGACACTCGAAGCGAAGCCATGCCACCTACCCCAGTACGTACCCCAAAATCATCCATTCCCCGTAATGCCCATCCTCCAAACAGGGCGACAAGAACCCGGCCGTGCCACCTGTACCCGAGTCTTCTGCTAGTCCACTGGGGGATAAAGTGGCTCAACTCGAGGCGGAGCTCAGGTCCAAAGACAACGTCAGTAACCGTCTCCTTTCGTAAACCACGACCAGTCTCCCGATTCCCTTTCAGTTGATCGCATCTCATCAAGCCCTCCTGAACCAAGTCCAACAAGCTGTCATCTGCCAGGTCTGTCTGGACCTAATGTATAAACCCTATGCACTCGCTCCCTGCGGCCATCTCGCCTGTCATAGTTGCCTTGTCAACTGGTTTACAGCCCCCCCACCGGGAACCCAATCGGCACCTCCAGCCATCACCCGCAGGAAAACGTGTCCACACTGTCGTGCCATTGTCCACGAGCGCCCTGTCGAAGTATGGGGTGTAAAGGGTATTGCACGAGCAGTGGGCAAGAGTGCTCTCTTGCCGAACCAGTTACCCGTTCCCGCCGACGTCCCTGAGGGTCTGGACGCCAACGCCGATCCTTGGAAGGATATCTTTCCAAAGTCAGGTACTGCCAGCCATCGTGGATTCCCGTGGTTTTTCCCAGGTGCCGACATCGATGACGACGACATTCATATTGCTGATATTGCCCCACGTGGCGAGGACGTTGGGATGCTTGATATGGAAGACGGCGGGATCTATCGCTGTCTTGACTGTATGCACGAGATATGGGGTGGTGTGTGCAGCAGCTGTGGACGTGTCTATCCAGGTCACAGACCCGAAGAAGACGACGAAGACGACGAGGGAGACCCGATGGGATGGCTTGAGGACCAGATGGGTGTTGAGGAGGTCGACGTCGCGGATGATCCTGGTTGGATGGGTCTGGAGGACGGGGAGGCAGACGACGGTGGCGACATCGGCAACTGGCGTCCCTTCCCCCCTTGGCGCCGTCGATTCCATCCGTTTGGAGGGCCCTGGGGATTCCTTGGCACTATCCTCGCCCACGAAGAAGACGACGTGGATGGTCGGGAAGCCGATCGTCGCGGTCCCGATGAAGACGAAGAGAGTGGAGACGAGGACTATGAAAGTAGCTTCATCGACGACGACGACGACGACGAGGGAGCTGGTATTATCGACCCGGTGGACGGGCCTCGTATCTATGAGATTGGCGATGACGAGGATGAAGACTACCGCCCCAATCGGCGTGCCCCCACTGTCGATTTGGTTTCCGACGACCATGAAGAAGACCAACACGAAGAATTTGACGTCCCTGAGCGCGGATGGGCCGGGCGTAGACACGCCATTGTTGTCTCGTCGGACGAGGAAGGAGATGATGTGGTTCCTTCGGGGCAGTGTTTGCACAGTCGACGCCGTGCGATCGTCTCGTCTGACGGCTCGGACGCATACTGGAGTGACGGGTAGATAGTCGCAATTCCAATAGAACCCCACCCGTTCCATGGATGTGGTCCCAGCTCGACGGCGTTTGTTGTGAGCAGCAGTCCGACTCTACGTAATGCGGGCTGGTTGGCGCATGTGTTGGCCCACTTGCCGCACCCCCACAACGTGTGTCTCCACTCCGCACCTTTCACGCCGCACACTCGTGCTCGTGCTGTGCAATGTGTACGAACGCTACCATGCACAAGGGTGCGCGTGTCGTCCTTTTCAACTGCTTCGTACGAGTGCTCACATCTGACCCATTCTCTTCCTCGCTAGGCCTGACACCAGAGCTCGATTGTGTAGCCTCTGCGCCAACCACACCGAACCATCTCCTCCGCTTTCATCCATGCGCGCAAGGACCAACGGCAGAACCCAACGGAATGCCTCGGCTGGCACAAATCCAAGGCCGCCACGCGCTGACACGATTCAGTGGATCTTTTCATCAAATCTACCTCACCGCAGGAGCTCAGCAGCGCTCAGTATGGATCTCAACCGACGAAATTTTTTTGGCATGAGCGACGTATTCGGTGTCCTCTTGAACGTATGCTTGTCCGCGTTGTCTACCTCCGTGAAATCTGATTGGACGATCCATGACCCATCCAGCCCTCCGAGACTGCGCGCTCGCTGACGGAATCGAGGCGCCTGCTCGAGGAAGCACGTAAAGAGATTACCGAGGAGCGTGAGCTTCCGCGACTGCGCGTTAAGCATGCGGCTACACGTCTGCCCGGCTTTTTCCCTCGAGAAGCCGAATTGCGGGTTATCGAGCGAGCTCTGGAAGGCGACTCGTCCTTTACGGTATTTTTTGGCGCCAGCGCCGTGGGCAAGGTATCTTTTCTTCCCGACATCTTCGTTTTCTGCTCCGGGATCCTCATCGCTGTCCATATAGACTGCTCTCCTTCGTGAAGTGCTCTCACGTGACCGGTTCCATGTTCTTCACTTCGATCTCAGAATTCCGGGTTTTGCGGACGTCAGTAGTCTCTATATGAGCCTTAGCCAACAGATGGAACGATACTTTGAAGATATTTCGGTGAACGTGCCTGGCTTCGAGGAGTTTCGAAGAGAAGCCTCCGCATTCAAGGTACGCATTCTAGTTTAATGAACACAGAAGCGGATGATGCAATGGTGCTGATCGAGTTCTTTCTTTGATAGCATGACCGCCTTCATGTGGAACGGAGGCTGTCCGAAGCACCCGCGGGTAGCGTGGGGTCACAAGTGCGGACAAGCGATATCGCCCGACTCATGGAACTATTTCAGGTAAGGCTGTTGCTTCTTTGCCTATCATAGTACCGACAAGTGCAGTATTCCCTTGTGAGATACTCTGACTTTCAACCACCGGAAGACGTCAATGAGTCTGGTCATCAAGGCCGGAAGGAATCTGATATATCATCTGAGCGAACCCATGTGAACAATTCGCCCCCTCTCCTCAGGAGCCGGTGGTTGTTCAAGCGTGCTAAGAGAGGAAGCGACAGTGCTCGTGGGATGTCGTCTTCCATGATCAAAGAACCTGAAAGGCCTTCCAAGAAGATACCGGTATTATTCTTCGATGAAGCACATAAACTGTACGCTTCGCCTACACAAGGAATCTTCTACTCATTGACATCGTTGGCGGGCAGGCCGTCCTTGGTTCAGTCGACAGAGACCATCAAGTGTCTGCTGGATTCGATGCTTGTTCTGACGAAACAGGACCGGTTGTGTCATGTCGTTCATGCAACTAGTGATCCATTCTACCAAACCTGGCTGCGCCAACTCAATATTGTACAACATTGCAAGCTCGTCACGATCGATGACTGCTCGAGAAGCGAGACACGAACGTATTTCTTGGAACGTCTGTTACCCCGTGTCCCGGACGCATTACGCCCTACATTATCTTTCGACGTATTATATGAGGCGTTCGGTGGTAAGCTAGCGCATTGGCAAGATTACATCAACGAGTATAGTGAGTTACATTGTCCGTGTCTGTCGACTTCCTCACGCCTATCATTCCCAGTTAATGCCAGCGGAAACTTCGACAGTGCGTATACTCGTATTACGGCTCCAGCAATGTTACTAACATTTATGGACCAGTTAAACAGAGCACTCCTTTCCTTCAAGCTCACGCTACCCTCAACCTGCATATCGTCCATTCTTCTCAGCTAACATCTGCACGTGACCCTATGACCCCATCCACCCCAGGTCCTCGGCCACGATCCAGTGGCCCGGACGCCTTACACGCCGGCCTTGGCCCTGCTGGGTTCAACTCACCTCGGGACGCGTGTCCGATTGAAGACTACTCTGGGGATTTCAGCGCAATGCAGCTCCTCAAAGTCATGAGTAAACTCAGTCAGCCCGGGACGCCGCACCTTCCGTACTTTCTGCTCTGTCGGGAAATTGGTGTACGCGCGGTGGATGGGATGATCAAAGGGAAGGTGTTGAATCTGCACTGGACCGAGCCGGTCGGAAGGGAAGCTGAGATTCCGGTCATCAGCGCACCAGTCTCACCTGTCCCGATGACGCATCGCGTATTGAGTAATAACTCTTACGTTGGTGGAGGTAGTGCGACTGTTGGCGTGGAGTCCTCTGAAGACGGAGATATGGTGATGGTGAATCCAGTCAATCTGTCGACGAGGGATCTGGGGCAGATTGACGAAGGCGACGAACACGAAGTCATTGGACCGAAACTGACCCCTCTCACTCCCATCATGCGCTTCGCCATGCGAGAAGTCGTCCAAGAATACGAAGACGTTCGGACGGTGTCCGAATACGCCTCGCTCAACGACCCTGACGAGTATTGATCTGTGGAGCCACTCTTACCATCAGAACCTCATCTATCGCATTTGTTCTTCTTTTGGTTCGGAGCACCGCGTCTGCAGGCGATATTTATGTTCGCATTGTTACCACGTCCCCTTATATCATTGTGCTTATATTACGTTGCACGTACCCCATTGTAAACCCTCTGACGCTGGCTCCGGAGATCCTTTCGTTTCGTGTACCTTGTTCTTACGCCTCTGCGAACCTGACATCCGCATTTGCTTCGAGCCACGCGAGCCACTTCTTGAGATAAGCGCCGCCGTGTTGGACCGTAGACGAATCTCCGACAATGCACTGAGTCAACGAATCAAATCGAGGGTGTCTTGATAATACGAAACGTATCGGCGACGTACAAGGTGTCTCTTTGCTCGCGTCATTGCCACTAGGATCGATCAACCTCCGTGCACTAGAAGGCGGTTACCGAACAGTCGCAAACTTACCGTTCATTCGGCGTTTCTCCTCCAGGAAACCCACCTGCCGCTGTAAATTAAATCCGCCAAATTTAGGTACGGAATGAGACTTGAAACAGTTTAGCACCACGTGTTGGAGCTGACCTTGTCGTTACTGCGCACGAGACTAATAATCACAGCATCTTTTTCGCGCCCCTGCATACCATCCACGGTACCGATCTCGAGCCCTAGGCCATATTCGGGACGCAACAAGGAACTGAGCAACGTAACCTGGGCTTGATATCTATCGAGGTGATAAGTCGGGCGTCGACCGGTTGATAAGATTTCGCTGTTCGCTTATGATACGCACGGGGTTATGATCGCTATTTGGGAAGGATACAACCCCGCTTCGACCTGTTGGTTGGAAATGAGCTTGATGATCGGAATGAAAAATTGTGGCGCGAGTCCGAAACACACGAGCTTCTCGGTCCACCTTTTGACCACTGAAGCTTCATTCTCGTTACACCGGCTCCCCTCATCTCCGTCGCCTTCTAGTCGCTCGAAGTACTCACACCCGGCGGTATCGAAAAAGATGATAGGGCTGCCAAGGGTTTCTTTGATGGTCTCCTCGTCCTTTGTCTCGGTAAATGACCTCGTGTTCGGCAAATCGGAGAGTAAATGTGAGGACACTGAGGCGTGTGATTTGAGCTTTGACGCATAGAGCGTCTTTGATGGAAACTGGCAAATTTGAGCATGCATCCTTTGGGGCGGTGAGCGGAGCAAGAACGGATGGGGAGGTAATTGGTGCGTACCGGTATTGGACGTTGAGCAGGCGTTTGATGCCGGGACCATACATTCGCTCGAGGCGGTCGAACAAGGTTGTCTCCAAGGTCCGCGGGGGACGCAAACCAGAATGTTTGGAAGGCCTTTTCTTTGGCGGTTCGCTTGGATTCTTTAGTACATCCGCTGCAGGTGCTGTGATTTCTTCTGCAATGACTACGTCTCCGTGTATTGACTCTGTTTCCGATTCAGAACCAGTTTCTGAACTTGAGTCAGTCACATCCTCCCGTTTATTGTCTGTCGAGGAGGCTTTGCTTTCGTCTGGCTTGGAGGGCTTCGTTGACCCTCCCTTGATCTCCGACCCAGTTTTACGCTGCTTCTCTGGCGACTTTGTTTGCTTGCCCTTTTTTCTATGCTTATCCAAAGATAAGATGGTAGGGGGTAGTTGCATGGGATCGCCTGCCAGGATCAATTTCTTTCCCTTGAATATGGGGACCCAGCACACCTAGAGTACCAAAGTTCAGCAGTCAAGAAGCTTCCGTGCTGGCACATACTGCTTCAACGGCTTGTGTTGCTTCATCGATGATGACCACGTCAAATGTATGATCTCGCAGCTGTCTTCCGCCGGCAGAATGGCAGGTGGCCAGGACAATCTGGGTACGTGTTCAGTCATGATCATCCTTGTGTTGAACTGGGGTTGGTAAATACCTGAGACTCTGAGAGGACTGCTTTCACCACCCCGCCCTCTCTCTGTCGATACCTGAGGTATGCGCCAATCAGACTGACGAGTATCGCAGAGCAGCGCGAACAAACACCGACTCTTTTCTGAGTGCACGCACGTCCTCCCACATTTTCTTGCGTTCGGACCCACGCGGTTTCTTTGCCCCCTTCCCTTTGCCCTTTCCGGCAAGAGTGTCGAGGGCAGCATTGAGTTCTGCCTTTACATCCTTGGCGAGTCCCGCCTGATGGAAACGCTGATTCGCACATCTTCCAGAGGAGAGATACCGACGAACCTGATCACTCCGACCTGCCTTGACTTCCAACGTCGCATCGAGGACATCCTCACGTGCCATAACCCTCGCTGGGTGACCGATCCGCGTCACTTTCAGTGGTGTCCCTTTTCCTTTCTCCGGGGGAGAGAGGGCAAGAAGTCGTTCAAGAATGTTGTCAACGGAAAGGTTGGAGGCACCGCATACGAGGACGCGGACCGGTCTTTGGTCTGGCGGGTTGGATGTAAGCTGACGTATGATCTCGATCAGCGTGTGGGTTTTGCCTGTGCCTGATTGTACATTGACAAGTGAGACAGAGAAAATGGCGACGGAGCGTACCAGGAGGACCATGGATACATGCAACTTCCATAGCCTCAAGAGCGAATCGGACAGCTGCTTTCTGGCTCGGATTGAGTGATTCATCAAAGAAAGAAATGTCTCCAAGTTTGGGAGGCTTGGAGGGCGGCGACATTCCGAGCAATACGCGGATGAGGGGCGTGAGTTCATAGTTTGTCTTGTCATCTGGCTGATGAAGTACGAGCAATGAACTCTGTAGGAATACGGCTTATCGCGAAAGAGATTACCTTTCGTGTGGAGGGGATCGCCACCTTCTCTAGGTGGTCGATAGCTTTGTCCATCCTAGAAACGATGCCTCAGGACGCGACGGCGTTACAGAAAGGAGATCCCTTTACCGGTCATAGGTGATGCTGTTTGCGAGCTTTACGACACGACATCTCTCCGGCAAATCAAGATCAGCATCGCCAGATTCAGGAGGGTCCACAGCAATCACGATCCGCGTGTCAGTAACCTGCCAACGATCCAGGACGTGGTCGGAGAGAGCGAAGGCAATGACACACACTTTGTACACTACACCCTCCGAAGCAGTGGAACTTTTCGTGTCTGAATCCGCGAGCTGTACTTTCTTCCCTTTGCTGCCCGTCTTTTTCTGCGTAGTCGAAGCATTCTCTTCGATCCGGGCGAGATCTCCGGGCCTGCATACACACTGTTCAGGCTTCACGGATGATACAACGTGCTAGCAGATACGACCCTGAAGGTATGAGAGGGAAATAGCGGTGAGGGATGGTACGCCGAAGGTCTCTCCAGTTCTACCAGTCTACGCTTCGTCAGGTAAGGCGTTGCGAACTGCCACGGTCAGACACGATCACGTACGTCTTTCCGCCGAGGCCCACCCCGGCCGACACGACGCCCAGCCCACCTAGTGCCAGACCACGCTGTTCGAGGAGCTTGGGGGAAGCATTGCTCAGGATCAGGGAAGTACGCTCGATCTCCGCATCGCGTTCCCGCGTGAGGAGGGTACGATGCCTTGAGACGAAGGCTTGCACAGTCGAATCTGAACTTGGTGATGCCATCGTATGGAGTCGTTGCAAGAGGCTCGTATTTGATAGGTGCCCCTAATAACTACACAAAACAACACCACGACATTGCGTGTCACCGACAGCATTCCAAGCCGAGTCAGTTGATGGGTCGAAAAGGCATTGGTATGATTTTACATGTCACTCCCGCCTGATCTCTGTCGATATACGCCGATCAGAAGGATGACTACCTTCTTTGACAGCGTGTGTAATGTCTTCTTAAGTCCTTTGACCCTGCCTTTCGCAGAAGTAGCATCAGCCTTCGCCTTGACGCCCCCGGCTCGGAGCACCGCCTGTTGGAAGGCCATGTCAACGCCTCAATACTCAACCGGGACCGATCTATGGTCTCCACTAATTCTAGTGCAACCTTGTCCGGAAGTTCGGGCCGAATTGAGATACTTACTGTCATGTACCTATAAGGGCTGTGCACTACAAGTATCCATCTTGACAAGAAACAATTAATTCTCACACCCACCTTCGTGTTGTACATCCAAAGGCTGTACTTGTCGACCCCATGGATTGCTGCGACGTACTGTGTGGAATTGCCACATGTTGTTGTGAGTGTTCCACCTTTCGTGACATCGACGTCAAGAAATCTGACTGAGAAGTGTCAAGCGCTGTGTACGCTATGTGGTATGCAAAGACATCCTCCTGTTCTCTGACTCTGACTGACAAGGTCGCATCGAAGAACCAACCGTCTGCAACTGCTGTTCAAAGAAGCATCATGATCTCGACGACCCTACCTCACTAAATCACCCCGAATTAGTCCAAGATCAACCACACCATACCCATGATATGATGGTTCGAGGAAGGTTTGCAGACGATGGGCAAGATACTGGTGTCATGTACTACCAAGGTGCCAAACCAAAACTTCGATAGGGACTCGTAGTCAAGGTGCAGGCATCTTGACTTCAGGTTGTCGTCGCAAGTATGGGATAGCAAATAATTAACTGCAGAGTGTAACCACTAGGACTTCCTTGTGAATCGCTCCAAAAATCCCGTTGTGCTAGAACCCACCATACATAACATTTATTGTTGCAGACTCTAGTGTGATTGTGGATTCCCTGAGATATGACGCGCGTTTACTGCAACGAAGTGGTATGCGACGACAGTAATCATTGCAAGAGCGCCGAGGTAGTTGGCGAGGTTGTATAGTGTCTGGTGGCTAATCATTCTCCGAGCGAACGAGTGTAAAGCTTGAGAAAAACGTCTAATACATCAATGAACCAGCGTGTCATTGAGAGCTCGAGTCCGTACCTTTGGTTATGAGGGTGTAGACGAGTAGAGTAAAACTGAGGTGGATGTGCGAAGTCGTTGTTTGTGTCTTGTTTGGTCCATACGGAAAACATCGGACGAGCTCATCACCGAGTTCAACCAGTTTCACAGAGTCCATCATGCGGCCGACTGCAGTTCGTTCAAGTGGTATGCCCGAGCGTGAGTGTTCTCTTTGGTCATTGAGAAGCGCGAAAAACTGACATGCCGTTCGGTCGCCCAGCCAAAGTCTTCGTGAGTTTTTGTCATGATGCGGCGTTGAGAGCGCACGAAGCTAACGTTCCATTAGAGCCCCTGGTGGGGTGATACCAGCGTTTTGAAGCAAAAAGGTGTTATCACCTATAGTGAGTCACTGAGTGGACTCTTTCACACTTCACCATGTTCATTGCATCTCGCGGCGTCTTACACGTATCGTTCAGCTGTTTCCCCCTTCCGTCAACGCCCAACAAAGGAGATTTTCCAAGGTTGGATGTTCAGCGGCTACAAACGCCTTGCCGCTCAAGTACCATACTGGATTGTTCCATTCGCAGTTGGTGCGTTTTCGCACGTCTCCACTCCACTTACGCCTGATTGTTACCAGCCTACGGCACATACACCTGGGCGAAGCGTTACGATGTTTGGCAAAACAGCAAGGCCGGGCACATTGCACTGCATGGTACCCATTGATCCGCTAGGTCGACTTGTTACATTACACGGTTTGGAGCAATACATAGACACCCATTGACAAGTTGAACAAGACATATAAGCTGCATCGCGACGTGGCCTCGGATTGCGCCATGTATCGCTTGGCGCACTGACTAATGTTCAACGGGAAGATTTGTGATCCATGTCTGGGCTTACTCAGTCAACCTTTTGACTGTATATAAATACGCCCGTATAACTTGACCATCGTACTACACTCAACACAGGAAATGTCCACTATTCAACCTTTGTTCGTCGTCGCTGGTATCGGAAACGGCTCAGGCCAGTTTCTCGCAACGCTCGTACGACCCTGACAATACTGACTTCCGTGCAGGAACAGGGGCTTCTTCAGCGTAAGGACTTACTCGACCGACGCAAAGCAAACTTGACCAGTCTTCTAGTCGCCTGTTCGGCAAGTTGGGCTACAGGGTTGCGCTGATATCTCGTGGCCCCGAGCATCTCAGCAAGCTCGCCGACGACATCAATCAGAACGGTGGAGAGGTGCGACTCAACTCATGCACGATTATCTCTGGTCCTGACAGGATCCTTTACTGATGACTCAGGCTGCACCTTTCCCTATCTTGGACTACACTCCAGCCTCGATCCGTTCTGCGTTCTCTGACATCAGGAATCGCTTCCCCCTCTCTTCTTCTCCCGTCCGCGTTGCAGTATTTAATGCCGGGTATGGCGTATGGAAGCCATTCTTGGACGTCACCGAGGAGGAAGTGCGCAAGTCCTTAGATATCAATGCCCTCGCTGCCTTTGCCTTCTCCAGAGAAGTCTTGCTCGAGTTCACTAAGAACGATATCGAACGACCAAGCGAAGGCGGCAAGGGTGGCTCAAGGAAGAAAGGTACTCTGATCTTTACGGGAGCCACGGCCTCGATCAGGGGCAACACCACCACGAGCGCGTTTGCGGTTGGTAAATTCGGTCTCAGAGCACTCTCCCAGAGCTTGGCCAAAGAGTTTGGGAAACAGAACATTCATGTCTGTCGTCGCTTGTTGCAATTTGACTCTCGCTGACGTTCTGTGCAGGTTGCGCACGTGAGTTATGGAGACCGGGGCAGAACCAGGCACGAGTACTGATTCCGGATGGATTTTCTAATTACAGAGCATCATCGACGGGAGTATCATGACTGATCGCGCGAGAGACCTTCGGAACGACCCCGCCTGGGAAGCCAACGCAGACGTCCGTCTCAATCCAGATTCCATTGCAAAGGTCTGTCTGTGGGGTGTTGCGTCTACGGAAACGTTGGCTCATCGCCATTGCGCGCATACAGGCCTACCTCAACCTCGTCGAGCAAGACAGCTCGGCTTGGGTTTGGGAAATTGACTGTAAGCTCGCTCAACCTCTGTTGCCACGAATTTACGCTCATGCGTGATTGCGTATAGTACGACCTGCGCATGAAAGGTGGTGAACGAACACTTGGATTCCGCGAAGTGTTCGTAGGCAAGAGTTTGGGTTTGCCTTGAAACATCCGTGTCCGAATATTCATGTCCGTGTAATGAAGTTATGTTGACTTGAGCCACCGGATCGAATTTCAAACAGATTTCGCCGTGTATCCAACCTTGGGCCGCCGCTGCAGCGCCGGGATTTGACTTACGACAGTAAGTTTGAGCACGTTTCCACGTATCGTCATCTACGGTGACGTCGTTTCCACTATAATGCCCCTAATGGTATTTCTGGTGCTCCTGATGGCAGTATCCAGTCAAACGAAGATGCCGTGGGTGCAGAATGCTCGACGTATTAGGTAGGAACTCGAGCGCTGGGAGCCACGGTACTATGTTTCGAAGGACACATTAACGAAACAAGTGGCGGTCCTTGGCTCGTAACGCTTCCATTTTTCCAGGTTACTTCATGAAATCAGACGGTATAAAGACCTGTCGAGACGACAGGTCCTTTAGGACCATTCTTCCCTTCAAGCAAAGTCGTTTCGAATCAGCATGTTGTTTCTCTCCTGCTCTTCCATCCTCCTTTTCATCGCCGTACTGGCTGGCGTCGCCACCGCTGCTCCAGCCCCTCTTGAAGTGCATCATGGTGCGACGATGAATGGGATGCGACGACACCATCGCCGTTTTCGGATACGGGATCATGGCACTTTCCAGGTTGAATGTGAAAATTTCCCTCCTCTTCTACTGCATCTCACTCAACAATGATGTCCCTCTATAGACTAGTTCCACGATATTAGTGTTCCCATCCGAGGAGGTGGAAGAAGAAACTGTCCTCTGTACGAGCATTTGCGATGACCTTGACCAATTGGCAATTGGCGTTACAAAAATCAAACGACTTGATGGATCTAGAGGTCTCTTTTCTTTCCAGTTAGTGGCTTTGCGAATGTCGATGATGAAATGCTGTATACCCCTGTGTATATCTATTAGAGTGACGTTTTGTTCATTTTACTCAGGATGGGCAGTTGCTAGATTCTTTCAAACGCGTCCGTCTTTCCCGCGGCGAGACCGCATCTGAGGCAAATGACGATGTGTATGTAACGCATCTTGCAGTAATCGTTCGGGCGGCCGTCTTTCTGTTCGCGCGCAGGAAACATTCCATCACGGAGCTGTCCTTGCTGTGCATGCATGCTTGGACGATTTCTCCCCGAATGTGTTTCCAAATTCTGGGCCTTTCGGGCTTCGAGAAAGGGAGTAATGATTTGAAGTTCCAATGAGAATGGTTCGTCTCTGTCCTAGTTTTCCCACTCGCATCGCTTGGAAACTGAAAGTCGCACATATAAACGGTTTATCCGTCGAGAGTGGATTAAAGAAACATTTTACTGCCATAATGCCGTGATTCGTGCACTTCGCTGCTTCGTTCGGATTTCACCGTGGGTCAAAGTTCACTGTTCGTGGCTTGCAGGCTTTCGAAAAATTTCTGATCGAGTCGGGCATCGGGTCAAAGACTTGGCTGGAAAGCCCACGCTCGCTTGTCTCCAGCGTTTGGAATGATTCCAAGTCAGGAACATCTTATCTGAAACTTTGAAACAGGAAACACAATCCCTCGAAGCAAGAACAGTAAGTGAGCATCGCCTGACGTCAGTGGGGCACTTGTAATTGAGTCCTGAAACTGGACTCCCAGGCCTAACAACCCTGTCCGTTCAGAAACCCCTCGACTTCTTGTCTTCTTCGAATGCAAGCTTGACCTACATAGCCAATGAACGCGTTCAACTGGATACGTGCACGCAAACAGATGCTTACCTGCGCCAAGAATGCCTCGTCTGTAATCACCCTCATGCCCACGTGTGCGAGCGCCTTGGAGACGGTGTAACATGCTTCGTGGGCGGTGTCGGTAGCGGCTGCTGCTGCAAACTCTCTAGTATGGTTTCCCCCTCCAGGTACAGTAGGGATGGCTACAGGTCGAGTCGTGGATAGTAGGGATGAGCGCTCATCAGAACCGTCTTGTCGGGGACAACAAGGGGACCGAGTACATACAAAATCCAGGATGTAACGCAGGCATTACTGATACCCACGGATCAATAGACAGCGTATGGAAGACGAAAAAAGGTGCATACGGTAGGTGATATTGCCCTGCGAATGCCCTTGAATTTACTTAATCCCCGCGAACCATCTTGGTATGACTTA
The DNA here is from genome assembly GCA_003316145.1 of Neoboletus magnificus. Classification (NCBI taxonomy): domain Eukaryota; kingdom Fungi; phylum Basidiomycota; class Agaricomycetes; order Boletales; family Boletaceae; genus Neoboletus; species Neoboletus magnificus. The sequence goes on along the minus strand of QFEI01002480.1, from coordinate 144,093 downwards.
CGAAGTCCGTGGATGCGCTCGAAATACCCCACTCGTAGTCGATATCCCCGTACCGTTTCCGAACGACATCTGCAAGCTCTCCGCCTGATACCATCATGTTCGTAAGAAACAGGGGTGAGATAATATACTAACTTACCGAGCGCCTTGTTCTGCACGAGTTCGTTTCCGATAGAATCATTGGTGAATGCGACGCTGGTGCCAGTGGCGGTAGCGGCAGCTCTTGGAGGGGATATAGTACAGCAGGAGATGTAGGTGAGATCACATACTGGAAGCACGCTTTAACTCGAGCTGTGGTGTCATATACTTCCTTGGTTAGGGGGGCACGTACGAACCATCTTCGACAGTGTTCGTCAACAAGTCCCGTGGGAAGGATACTGGCGGAATGGACTTACTTTACCGTACAATTATCGGGGATCACTGATGATCATGCTGATTGAGGTGTTGGTAAGCCAATGAAATATAATACGGACCGTTTGGTGCCCAGTCTTCCCCTCCAAAGACGCCATGGATGCGATGCGTCGGTTTGATTTGTTGGCGTAAGAGCCCGATGTTCGTGTATGCGAGAACGGCAGCGTCTAGTGCGTTCTTGCCTTCCCAGGGGCTCAAGCCAGCGTGTGCACTGAATACCAGGAAGGTTACTGGCTGACCAAAAATATTGATATTTCGTTGTTGTCTCACGTTTTTCCCGTATAATCCACCTGGAGTCGGACCATAGCGAGACAACTGCCGAGACTGATAGAGTATGGAGGACCCGGTGCAGGGTGACACCTACGCCACCAGAAAAAGATGAGTGAAAAAGGAATGACCTGACTCGAAATGCGACGAGGCCATACATGAGACAGACGTCCATTTCCTCATAGGCACCTTTGTCCCATAATCGAACCTTGCCAAACCCACCTTCCTCAGCTGCGCGCATTGAGCACACACTCGTATTGATCAGTGTATGAACTGAAGTAGAAGCTTACCGGGTGTCCCGAGCAAGATCACCTTGCCGTCAATGTTTAGCTTTTGCATGGCGGCTTTGGTAGCACAAGCGACTGCCACACCCGCGATACCAATCAGATTGTGGCCACATGCGTGACCGATCCCAGGGAGGGCGTCCATCTCGGAATTGACGCCGAGGACGCGGCCCCCTTGGCCGTGTGTATAGGTGGCTACCCAGGCGGTTTCGAGCAGGTAGTGCTTCTGAACGACCCATCCCTGCGTCTCCAGGAACTCTGTATATACGTCGTGGGCATAACTAGAGAGGAGGAGCACTTTCAGTGTCGCGTCACTATGAGGAGGAAAGGCACCGCACTGTTCTTGGTACATCAACTCGGGGTGAGCTTATAGTCGCAGACACGCAGGGGGCGATGATGAACATCGATCAGTCACGAGAAACAAAGGAGTCGGCATGTTGTGTGGCGGGCCACCTCACCGTGTATTTTATCGCTCAACTCTCTCAGCTGAGGGCGGAGCAAATCGATCGTTCGCTCGATTACTGCAAGGATGTCCGGTCTGTATGCATCACCTGGTAGGAGTGGTGGCCTGCTCGGATCCGTGTTGGGTCGCCACACGACGTCGGTGGACATGATTTCAAGTTATTATGAGGTTGGAAGCAAAAATTGATTGATAGGGATCTGCTGTAATCGAGTTTCCGACGATCATGCTATACTGGTTTAGTACAACGCGGCATTAGACCAGATGTTCGCCGTGCTCCAGACGGGCTCCAGATTAACCGTGCGATGAAACTAGTGCTTCCCCGGCTCGACTCCCAACTCCCACGAAGTGGGCGCGAGGGTTTTATCAGCCAGAATCGTTCCGCTCTCTGCAAAGCCTAATACTGTCCAGTTTCACATGATCCCCCTTTTATCCCCGACTCGTCCAATTACAAGCAGGAGCTCCCCGGATGGTTTTTCTACTCGGACGATGCCAATGAAATTCAGAATCTAATCCACACCTTCCCACACTGTCCGGCCGTTGTCTTCGATTCTGAAAAAAAAAAAAAAGACGAACGGCAATCGATTTTTTACTCGGCGATCACTTGCAGCGCTTGCCCAAGTCAATCGCGATCACCAATGCCAGTGGGGCAAGGGTTCTTGAAGCCATCGAACCCGTGTTGTCTGCTACTAAGTTTTGCGTGGCGCTCTACACTCAGATGAAGACAAGAGCTCAAATTCAGTTGCTATAGTTGATCAAAGCATAGGAAGACCAGGGGGCGTTCGGGTTCAGTGGCAAACTTTTGTGTTGCAGCATGCAGGTCCCTAACGAACATCTGGCGGCCCGTGCGCGTACTGACTCTTCACATTCACCCTGTCTTTGGTAGGTCTGCAGGTAGTCCGAGCTGGGCGTATGCCATCGTCAAGAATGGCGTCGGGAGAATGAAACAGCCACGAGGTAAGGGGACGCATCCGAGGCTATGCTCAGCGTGTCAATGGGCCATAAACTTGCCCGAGGCTCTAGATGGATGACAGCACGTCGTGTCGTGTCATACCTGTCACCGCCGAGGCTCAGTCGACTATGCATGCGGTGCTAGTGGTTCACTCCAAAACGGACCTGGCTTGCTGCAGAGAGAGCTGCCAGAGGATGAAAGCGACGTCGAGAGAATTTTAAGTTTGAGTGCTAGTGCTCAAGCAGGTTTTGGACACGTCTCTGCAGGTAGTGACCGTACGCAAGCTGGGTAAGTATTGGGTACGGGTTAATCCTAGGGTTGGCTAGGTAGCCTACAGGTCATATGGAGATTATCCTTGTATTGATGTCAAGTTTTAATCGTCGTATGTATACATGTCACCCAGATCCGTGACCCGCACTGCCAGAATGGCTGTGTACTGCTCCTCCCTGAACATACCCGAACCATGAAACGCTCAACCTTCGAGGTCTGGCGATCCGCTCGTTTGTCTGATACGGTAAGATAATACCATCATAGAGTAATTGAACATACTCCAGAAGCTTCCCGGTCAATGTAAACATGCGAAGATTCTCTCCCAGTCAGGGTCTTTCATTATTCGCCCCCTTGTTTTAAGAGAAGTATCCTATTCTTTACTTGTTGTTGCTACCCGGGAATTGACCTTGTTTCCAGGGCAGGTAGTGAGGCACATGACGGACTGTTTTCATGTTCGTGGCACACGTTAATCATCAGGAGGTACGACAGTTTGGCAGTAGCGAGCGGCATACACGGAAATTATGTGACAAACAGAACGTACAAAAGCACAGAGGTACGTCCCGATTTCGACGTCAGACTCCCATTCTTTCGACAATCTCTGCTCACGTACATTCATCATGCTCTTCAACTTCGCCCTTTCCAGCAGCTTATTTCTCGCTCCTGTGGTTCTGGCTGTTCCTTCTGGGCTAGGCACTCGCACTGCTCGTCGTCAGTTCCAACTGAGCAACCCTCTAAACGAATTTGCTACTGGCCGGATTGGCAATTGGGGTGGGGCTCTCTTCCAAAATGAGAGTGATGTCTGTAACATCTTCTTAATCCGTGATCGCACGCGATCTCATCCTCGTCTCGTTTTAACAGGGGGCGTTCAGCTCTGTCACCGCGACCTTGGCCGTCCCCAATATTCGGGGCGAAGCTGGGTCCGCTATTTCCTTCGGGATCACTATCGATGGTGTCATTGCTGGAAAAGGTTCTCTTCAGGTTGGTATTATGGCAGGCATTGGAAACAGCACCAGTGAACCTTCATATGATGGTAAGGTGGCACTGAACCACGTATCCACACTTATCTCACTGTTCCTTTCGTGAACAGCCACATGCGCGTGGTTGCCTGGACCTGCCCAGGCGTTCTCAGATGTCCCTGTTTCTCCCGGAAATGTCGTCAAACTCACTCTCAACACTTCGACCTCGACTTCTGGCACTGCAAGGATAGATAATCTCAGTAATGGGAAGGTTGGGTTTATTGCTCTCAGTTCTGATTCCCCCCTTCCTGGTCAGTATGTGGGGTGGGTCGTTGAGAATTACATGGGGGAAACTAGCTCGCTCCCCCACTTTGATCCGGTCGTGTTTACGAGCGCCGAGGCTGAAGGCCCGAATGGGTCAATGTTTTCCCCATCTGACGCTAACACAATCTTGGAGATGGCCGAAGAAACCACGGTTGTGACCTATGTCTCGACCTTCGAATCATCCGTTACTGTTCAGGACACTAGGCCTTAGACTACGGCGGTTTAGGTGGTCGGCTACGTGGGTTGTTTGTTGAGAGGAACGGATGAGCACTAAGTCATGGTACTCTTTTACGTGTTTTCTTTCCTTTAGTTATTGCTTGCAGCAGGAAAACAATTTGCAGATCATATGTACATAGTCTATGTTCGACCTACCGTGTGCTAGGTCGAGGCCAATGTGGTTTTCTTCCTTCTCCCCATTAGTCCTATATGCGTGAATGCCCTCAAACTTGGGGGTTACCGATATGTTTTCTGAATGTCGGATGTTATGCCACCCTTGGCGCCAGTTTCAAGATGTTCCCACGACCTCAAGAGAGGGTTATTGGGTGAAATACACCTCAAAGGGTCATCTTCCCGAGATGGTTCTGAGCCATTGTAAGCTTGGCGATTGAAAAGCTTCATGCGCCGCTGGCGCTGGGAAACGTTGAGAAGACTGATCAGGATAATGCAACGTGCTTGCCGAACATGATCGTTCAATACCTAACAGTTGTTTCGGGTGTATTTAGAGCGGGTGATGGGCTGATTGTTAAATTCAGCAGCGTAATGTACATCTGTTATTCAATCCTAACATCCCAGTAGTACACCTTTAGAGTAACATCTTATCGTACCAGTCGTGCTTGAGCTGGACCGCCTCCTTGATCGTCGCTGCAAGCTTCCAACCGTGACCTTCTCCTTCGAACAGGCGATATTTCACCCTATCCCCACCACCATGCTCAATGATCGTATTCACGATCTTCTCAGCTTGCTCTGGAGGCACAACCTTGTCTTCTGCCCCTTGAAGCACCCGAGGCCGGAAAAATTCAATGCGTCTGGAATCGTGGACGTCGAAGAAAAAGAAAAGGCGGGTACCAGGAGTGGTGTCGTGATCTTGTCTGCATGATTCACAGGGCTACGCGCTGCATACACCTTTAGGACTTCCTGTGGAGTCCCGCCCAGCAACTTGTCCATGTACCTCAGCTCGAACTTGTGAGTGAACCGAGCAAGCGATACGAGATCAGAAATGCCATAGGACGACGCTGCTGCCTTGAAAAACTGAGGGCCTGGAGCGATGGAGACCGAAGGAAACGTCGTGAAGCCGCCCGCAGATCCACCTCGAGCGGCAACGCGTTTACCATCGATGAGGGAATACGGATCAGCTCCGAGGAGCTTCGGAGCATCTTGGCAGTCTTGGACGTCTACAACACCCCAGTTACCAGCAAGGCGGGAGCTGAAAGCGGATAAGAAACGCAGTCAGACAATGAAGGGCAATTCTTACATGTATGCCCGACCATATCCTGACGAGCCGCCATAGTTCACATCCAACCTTTTCAAACAACGTCAGCGTGAGAGCACCAGGTCTGCCGCGACGTGCTTACCACGCGTAGCCGCGACTCGTGTAGTACAACTTTCCCCAGTTGAGGACCTGCGGTTCCATACTGATAGGGCCTCCATGAATATTGACAATGCAAGGAGGCTTTTCGCCAGTAATACTAGATCTTGAGTACTTGGGATTCTTCGGGGCATAGCATAGAGGGGCTTCTCATCTCTGAACAGTGTGATTAGCTGAGGAAGACTCCTCGTTACCCGATATGGGTTGTGGGATGCTTGACTTTGAGAAATGGCGCAAACGACACGCCAGAAAATGTGCATGAGAAACTTGCCACCTGGATACTAACCCCACTTCGATTATCTAGATCACTATGTATCCATCTTTCCTTCGCCTCACTTGAGCGCCGCGCCATCACGTAGACAGGCTACAGTGGATGCCAATGCGAGAACACACATCCATGAGGTCATGGTCTTACACACACCGCCAAGACCGGCGAGAGTGGAGAAATGAATGGAGAGAAGTAGATGAGAAGAGGAAAAAAGAACGATCAACTAGGAATCCGGGAGACAAGATTTACATAATGGAACCGATGGAGAAACACACCCGAGCTCAGTGTCAGATTCAACATGTTCCCAGCAAAATACACTTGCAACACACATCCACACGGTATCATTATCCCCTGCTCTTCTTGTCCGCCTCAAATGCAGCCTTGACCTGAGCGAACAAACCGATTCAGTGTCCCGCACCCCGAGGTCTCAAGGGTTCATCAAAAACGCACCCTGGCCAAGAACGCCTCGTCCGTCAAGACCCTCATACCTACATGTGCCAGTGCCTTGGACATGTCGTAACACGCCTCGTGAGCAACGTCCGTAGACACTGCGTGCGCAAACTCTCGCGTGTGGTTCCCTCCTCCCGGAACAGTGGGCACGGCTACGCACAAACAATGGGCGCTGGCATGAGAAGCGTGCAAGGGTCACGGGAGGAATAAAAGGCAGCGTACAGAAACCAGGATGCAGCCCGGGCATCACTGTACCACATCGTCATCAGCAGCAGGGTGGACCAAGGAGAGTACGCATACAATATGACACATTCCCCTAGCAACGCAAGCTGTCACTGCAAAGTCAACGAGAGACGTGATGCAAAACGTACGAAATCCGTCGATGCGCCAGCGATGCCCCACTCGTAATCGATCTCGCCGTACCGCTTGCGAAAGACGTCCGCAAACTCTTCACCTAGTCCGGCGTGCGGAGATCAGAGACGCGATCGACGAAGAGACACATTTAGCAGAGATTATTTACCAAGGGGTTTATTCTGAACGAGCTCGTTCCGAACACCCTCGTAGCTAATATTCATCGTGCATCCCGTTGCAGTCGCCGCAGCCCTGAACGAACGATAAGCCCTCCATCAAACGCGATTCGGAGACAAGGACCGTTCACGTACTCGAAACATCCTTTGACCCGAGCAGCCGTCTCGAATACTTCCTTGGTCGTTGGCGCGCGGACATACCAGCTATACTTGCTCGCCTCACCCATCCGACGAACCAAACGGAAAACGAAAACACGCACTGCATCGAAGCTTGATCAGGAATAACTAGACGGAAAAAAAAACCACGAGTTTAGCGACCGTCAGATCGAGTGCAAGAGCGATCACCGACTATTGGGTGCCCAATCCTGTCCTCCGAACACGCCGTGCACGCGATGCCTGGGCTTGATCTGTTGACGCAAGAGCCCGACGTTGGTGTATGCGAGGACGGCAGCGTCGAGGGCATTCTGGCCCTCCCATGGACTGAGGCCCGCGTGTGCACTGAGATGGTGCGGAGGGATGATGGAACGTCCATGAGCAGTTAGGGATGTGAAAGATGGAGCATGGTCGTGTTCTTACGTGTGTCCAGTATAGTCCACTTGGCGCTGGATGACGGCCAGTGAGCTGCTCAGACTGGCAGCATGGGGCGGTCCAGGCGCAGGGTGACACCTGTGTTCGCATCATACCCATTCAGCAGCCCATTTAGCACCACCTCTGAGAATCTGGACGAGGAGCGGGACTACGGTCCAAGGGCCAAGGACGATAACACGTACATTAAACAAACATCCAACCCCTCATACGCACCCTTCTCCCATAACCGTACCTTGCCAGAACCACCTTCCTCACCTGGCCAAAAAAGACACCCCATTAGCTTCACTCCAACGCCGCCCCACACCCTCCCGGATTCGTGCTTTACAGGGAGCGCGACTCACCGGGCGTTCCAAGCAGGACCACCTTGCCATCGATCCCTAACGTCTGCATCGCCGTCTTGATTGCACATGCGATCGCGACTCCCGCGATACCGATCAGATTATGCCCACACGCATGTCCGATCCCCGGTAACGCGTCCATCTCCGAGTTCACGCCAAGCGCCGCACCTTTGGGCCCGGCTCCGGGGTTGTGGTGGTGGGTATAGGTAGCGATCCAGGCGGTGTCGAGGAGGTAATGTCGTTGTACCACGAACCCCTGCGTCTCCATAAAATGCGTGTATTCGTCGTGTGCGTAGCTGTGTGCATGTTGTGAGTGTGGGGCCACAACCGAGTGAAGGAAAGATGTTTCGTCACTTACTGTTCCTCAAATTTGAGTTCGGGCCGAGCTACATGTAACATGCATCATATCACGATCGGCATATGTCCGTCCACCAAGGGGTATTGTTTCGTTCCAGGGATGGAAAGCAAGCGAGGAGATGAGATGATCAGACTCCGATTCATCGCAACGCTCACCATGGATCTTATCGCTCAACGTCCTCAACTCCGGACGAAGCCCATCGATCGTTCGCTCGATCACAGCGAGTATGTCTGACCTGTACACCTCGCCCTCTAAAAGCGGTGGCCTGCTCTGATCTGCATCGGGTCGCCACAACTCGGAGAGCGCGGCGTTGGCAGAACCAGTACTGCTTGTCATCGTGTAGTTGAGACCAAGTTCCAGATCACGTTGAGATCCCACGACGCGGGTTGGATCTTGGTCGATTGGTTGCCCAATAGTTCTACACACTTGTTAACCCCCATAATCTAGATGCCTTGTCTAGTAGATCTGGCTCGCACCAACGAACGCAGACTTTTTTTTTCGAAAAGGAAAGAGCGGATAAACACGATAATAAGGTATGTACAAGCAGGTACATGGACACAGCGGGATCGCAAGCAAGATCATTGAGTTGCAACAGAGAAAAAAAAAGGCGAAAAAAGGAGAGGGAAAAAGAAAGCAAAACAGGAGCACAAACACATGACACATTCGTTTCGTAAATAGCGAGGTGATGATACCCAAAGCGTCGAGGTCCGAGATAGGGCGTGAGTGGGAATGGTATTGAGCGAGAGCGAGGACGACTAGGACGTGGGCTTGACACGACTCGTGACCCGTAACCGATGTTGTCGATTCTTCAAATGAACTTCGTAATTCGACAACGAATCCCCCGGTCCGGGATTATACAACTACAGCGAAACCACGTCCTCCGGTCAGAGAAATCAGAAGAACCGTTTGCGATAAACGACGGCGTACCTTTCCAGGACAGTCCAGACACTTTATCCGCCACTCTGGAGTCGCCCTGGGCGACGACTTCCGCAAAATCGCCTCAAACCTATCGTCTGGATACTTGGTCTGCAACATCACGATCGAACTGGACAACCACGCGGGTATAGACTGTTCACTTAACGTTTGAGCATCAATAACATCCGCGTCAGAAAACGTGCGTGCTCACGTATGCACCACTCGCATTCGAAGCAAAGTCTCCGCCTGGAGAACTTGAACTCACCATCGCCGGGGGTCGTGGCGAGTCCGGCGTCGACGGACGAGGGGGTGCAGCAGACGTGGACTGACTTGCACCGTTTGTTTTCAGAGATTGTTGTGCGAGGGGCGTTTCCGACACGCTCGATGCCGTCGATACCGGCGAAACCGGTCTGTCGTCCTCTGATGGTGGTATCGTCGCCGAATTGGGTGGTCGTGTCGGCACCTCAATCCACAGCTCAGATTTTTGCCGGCTCGGTGTCTCCGCACCGTCTGCAGCTGCTGAATTTGCCCCCCGACCCCGCTTCTTGGCGCTCGTCTTGCCCAGCTCTTCGTTTCTCAAATTCAGATGGAATTGCGGATCCGAACTGTACTGAACCGGCCGTGGACGTCGATGCCGGTGCCAAAACTTGCCTAGTGGGGACACACACCATCATCAGTCTGGTGCGTTTCAAAAACAAAGGTTCGGTCCGCATACCGCACGTCCCACACTGCGACTTGTCTCCCAGAGGACCTTTTCTTCGCCCGATCGCGATGCTTTCCGGACAGCCACAATTAGAGCAGTGCCAAACTCCATTTATCAAGTTGGCATGTTGCCCGTCTGCAAACTCTTTTTCTTTAGCTTCCCTCTCACTCTCCCTCGCTTTCTTTGCGATAGCCTTGGTATCCGGCGGCGCAGGGTTCACGACCGAGGCGGGTGGGTCGTTTTCGAGCAACGATGACGGCAACGTGGGGGCGGATTCCATGGCGGTCTTCGGAGTCGGTGCAGACACGCGTGCACGAGGACGGAGAATGTCACGAGGATAGTCTGGTGCTTTGAACAACCCTCTCGGTTTCTTCTCCTTGCCCAGCGACAACGTCACCTGGGGAATCAACTGTTGGGGCGGCAACTGCAGTGGCATGATGGACTGCCCGTTCTCAGACGCCACCATGTTGGCAATTGTCAGCGACGCAGCCGCTGCGGCCGCACGTCTTGACGTGGGTGCGTTCGCAGCAGCGGCAAGCGCAAGCGTCGCAGGATCCAACTCGGGGAAGCCAATCGCAGGGGTACGGTATGTTCGGTTGGGTTCGCGGTCCGGAAGTGCAATACCACGACGGCCCCGTGTGTTCCGTTTCCGTCTCTTGGTGAGCTCCTTTTCTCGCTCCTTTTCGCTCCGCTCAACCTCGCCATCACTGAGGTAGCTGAGGATGGGCGTAAAGGACTGCACTTGGTCCATTGCTCTCGCGGCAGTGGTGAGGCTGGGCAAAAAGGACATGCGAAGCTCGTCGTCCTGGACAGCCGAGCCGTCCGCGGGGTGGCCCACAAGGAAGAGAGACTTTTGGTACACCTGCACTTGCTCCCGTATACAGTGCGCGATGGCGGTCCTAAACACACGTTAGACATGACACTGGCATCGTTCAAGCGCGCATGCTCACTTGAACTCCCCAGCTAAACCCAACTCCTTTGCATATACCTCGGCAAACAGTTCCGGGGACGCATCCTGGTTCTCGAGGTCCCACTCGAACTGATCGTCCAACTTCATTGAGCCCACGATCATGTCAAGCTAACGCGCGCACGATCAATACCGCACCAGTGGCGACCACGACACAAACATACCTTGATCACTATCCGCAAATCTTCATGCACCTTCTTCTCGTCCACCTCAAATTCATCCACCGTCCGTGGTCTCTCCTTGCCATTGGCATTGCTCCCGCTCGCCTCGTCCGCGTCCTCGGTTTTCGCACTGATCTTGCGTTTCTTTCGGCGATTGGTCGACACGATGCGCGTCGGCACCTCCTTCTTTGCGCGCTTCCGCCACGACTCCCACCACTGCACCGCCTCTTCGTCCAGTGTCCCCCGGCCCACGGGCACGCTATCGTCTTCTCCCTCCATGTGGGGCGCGTCGTCGTCATGCGAGGGCGCGGGCTGTTGAGGATAATGCACGACTTCGACGTCCGAATCGTCCTGCTCTTCCGCACCAGGTCCTTCCGACCGGGGTATCTCGATCGCAGGTGGTTTCCAATCTGTGTCTATGCTGGCAATGTGCGCTTTGAAATCACTCAACTGTTCTTGGATCGACTTGGTGATTACGCTGTGATAAGTGGGGGAAAGGGCGTAATCCTCGACTAGGGTCTGTGCGAACATTTCGGGGGTAATGACGGGGTCTAGAGGAGGGGTTGAGCGGGGCCAAGGAGAAAGAGGTAGGAAACTGACCGTTTAGGTTCCAGACAAACGTCTCGCGCATCTTGTGATGCTCCACGTCAAACTCGAGTCGGATCGGCACGAGCTGCTCAGGTCGGTCTGCTAACTCGGGGGGCAATTTCCTCGGTCTGTCGCATCGGCTCAACTGTCACGGGTGTAGAAAATAAAGGGAAAAGGTTGCTCACATACGAATGCCCTCCCGTCTCGCCCCTTTTTTCCTCTGTCCCATGCTGCTGTCTGTTCGGGGTGGGCGGGGATACCGAACGTCGAACCGATCTGGGCGTCGGTTGACCCCCAAATTCGCAGCAAAGTCCCTGTCCCACCATGCCAATCTTCCACCGGGTCCAGCCGTCCGTAATTCCTGCAACATCCTCGCTTGCTTGGCGCGATACACCGTCTCGTACGCTGAGTCGCGCGCCATCACGTCCTTGAGCGTTGCTATTTCAGAGGGCGTGAGCATCCGCACGGGATCTTCAATCTTGACAGAGGGTTTGTTCTCCATCGTGCCGTCCTTGTCGATGTCGGTGGTCGATTCGTCGAGGGACGGTTTCTTGTTTTCGTCGGACGGGCCATCGGTCGCGTCGGATGGCTTTGGCGGGACGACGTACGGTATGTATGAAATCTTGGTGACGGCCGGGTTGAGGGAAGCGATATGAGGGGGGAGCTTTTGTCCTGGGGTCGTACCCGGAATCGGCGGCACATTGATGGGCGGAGTACCTGCTGTGCTAGGGATCTCGCCGATTTTGCGCATGGGTGGCATCGGGGAACGGTGAGGGACCGGGACCTGACGCACAGGTGATTGGCGTTGCGGGGGTTGGGGACCTTGTTGCGGCATGTTGGGAATGTTGGGACCGATCGTTGCGTTATCGAGACCCATGAACGAACCTGTTGAGGTTGGGGGGAGGCTCTGCGGCATGGCATGAGCATTGTCGCTGGAGGGGGGTCCACACTTACCGTTTCACGTGCGACGGGTGCGGATTGTTCACGGATGTGGGGCTGCATCATTGGCTCTCGATCGGGGCGTTGCATGCCCTGGGGGAGGACTGGAGGGCCCATCAATGCGCCGCCAGGGCCACCCATCAAGCTCCCTCCGGTGCCTAGGTTGGTCGGTGTGGACGGGTTGATGTTGATCGGGCCCATGGCTCCCATTCCGGGCATACCTGTCATGGGGGACATTCCCTGGGGACCCATGGTCATGGGCAAGTTCCCGTTCATGGGAGGACCGAGGTTTGACATGTTCGCGCTGCCCATCGCAGGGCCCAATCCGCCTGCCAGACTGTTTGAGATAGTGCCCTGCATACCTGGGCCCAAGACACTGATTTGTGCACCACCCATGGGGCCCATACCCAAACGGGGTGATTGTTTCGGGGAGGGATGACCGAGAGCTGAACCCGTTCTCGTCGGGGGGCGATTCATGGGGATGGCCATCTGCATGGGGACTGGATTGAGCTGGGGGGCGGGACCGATTTGGTGTGGCTGGTTCATGGCGGGGTTAAGAGTTGTGCCCGGGGGCATGTGGGCACTCATGTTCATGTTTGGGGCGAGAGGGAGCGGGTTCATGTTCGGGTTAAGGTTCATGTGATGTTGATTGGGGTTCATGCGGGAGGGGGTGGACATGGTGCCAGAGGCGGTGCCGGGACGGGAGCTGGGAGGGGGCATGATGGGGAGCTGCGGGGGGGCGTCGTGGGCGGCATGGGAGTGATGGGAACGGACGGAGGCTGAGGAGGAGGGACGGTCGGCCTGGATGTCGTGGGACTGGCTTTGTGCGCGGCCGTGCTGGCTGGGGGGGCGTTCGTGGGTGAGACTGTGGCCGCGCTCGTGCTGGGTGGGTGTGCCAGGTGCGCGATCGGGGGGGAGCTGCTGTCGCTGGAAGGGGGCGCGGTCTTGGGGGGACATTTGGGCGTATCGGAGCGGGTTCATGGCGGGCTGGAAGGGGATGCGCATGGGTGAATTTTGGGGCTGGGTTGGGGTGGTGGGGATGTGGGAGAACTGCTGGATGTTGACGGGGACGTTGTTCATGGGGCCGATGTTGATGCCGAGGCCGGAGGGGGCGGCGAGGGCGGGCATGGGGGTGAACGGGCCGCCCTGCTGCTGCTGGAGGAGCTGGGCGGGGGTGAGGGTGAGGGGCTGTGCGGGGTGGGCGGCCATGAGCTGTGAGGGGGACGCGGAGAGGAGCTGGGTGGGGGATATCGACTGCGACGGGGACTGGCCGTATCTGGGCCCCATCCCGTTGAGCTGGTACGTCTGGCTGTGCATCATGGGCTGCTGGAACGAGACCGGGTACTGGCTCTGCTGGGGCTGCGTCGGGTAGTTCATCCTCGACGACGACCACACAACCAGAAAAAAAAGAAGAGAAAAAGAAAAAAAAGGCGTCGGGGACGGGGCGAGCGTCGACGAGCTCGACGGCGCTTGGATGGGACAAGGTCAACCGATGCAACCAGTCACGTCGAGCGTGACAACGTGTCACACTCCCGCTGTGGCGCAGAGCGAGTCCTCGTCGTCGTCGCGGGCGTCGTGCTCGTCGTGCGGCGCGGTGGCCGCGACACGGCGGGCAGCGCGAGCGTGACGCTGGACGGACATGGCCGGCGATAGGATCAGCGCGCCCCAACCGCACTCCGTCTCCGTCTGCCCTGTTTTTATTCATGAGCTGGACTGCCTGTCCAAAAATGGCACCGCACGCTCTCACCGCTTTCCCGATGGGCAATGTCCACTCCCTCTCCAGATCCACCGGCGCACTCGACGCCTTCGTCGCTGAGCTCGGCCCCGACATCGTCTACGAAAAGAGGTCCGTCGTCGTCCCACCCGTCCTGCTCACACCCCAACCCGCCCCCACAGCATCGGCCAGGCCCGCTTCCTCAAGACAGTCCGCTGTCGCCACCGCAATGGGCCCCTCGTCCTCAAGATCTTCGTCAAACACGACCCCGCCGTCTCCCTCAAGGCCTACCACAGAAAGCAAAACCGTCCGTCTCTCCTCCGACCCGTCGTCCCCCACTCACCCCCCCACAGTCGACAGGGATGCCCTCCACGACATCCCAAACGTGTACACCTACCAGGCCTTTGTAGAAACGGAAAAGGCCGGCTATCTCATCCGCCAGTGCATCGCCAGCAACCTCTATGATCGCATCAGGTACGTCCCTCTCCCCCCGCTGTCCACCTTACCCACCCTCCCCAAGCACCCGTCCCTTTCTCTCCCTCATCGAAAAGAAATGGATCGTCTACCAGCTCCTCACCGCCCTCTCCCTCGCCCACCTCCAAAAGACCCCCCATGGCGACATCAAGTCCACCAACGTCCTCGTCACCTCCTCGAATTGGATATACCTCACCGACTTTGCCCCCTACAAACCAACCCGGCTCCCCCTCGACGATCCCTCTGACTTTTCCTTTTTCTACGATACCAGCGGCAGACGCACCTGCTATCTCGCTCCAGAGCGTTTCTACAAGGCCGAAAAGGAGCCCAGAGCCATCGACCATCCCGACCCCGTCACAGAGCCAATGGACGTCTTCAGTGCCGGCTGCGTCATTGCAGAAATGTTCCTCGAGGGCGCTCCCCTCTTCACCCTCAGTCAACTGTTCAAGTATCGCCAAAGCGAATACACCGTCGACCCCCAACTCGCCGCGATCGAAGACCATGGCATCCGTGTACGTCTCTGCCAGTTTCGGACAGCTGAGCTAGACTGACGCCCCGTCGAAAGACGATGATACAACGAATGATATCCCTCGACCCTGCATCCCGTCCCACCTTTGACGCCGCCTTGGCCAGTGCCAGAGGCCACGTTTTACCAGAATGCTTCTATTCCTTCCTCCATGAATATGTCGCGTCCATCAGTGAACGTGCTACTCCTTTCCCCTTTCCCTCGTCCGGTTCCGCCACCACCGCTCCTCCACCCACACCACTTACCTCCACCTCCTTCAAGAGCAAGGAGTCCCCCACCAACGTTGGCGGTACAGGTGAGGCACTTCCTAGCGAAAGCGATCACCGCATAGACAAACTTTGGGAGGATTACGCATCCATCGAACCGCACCTCATTCCACCGCAACAACTCGACCGCACCACTTCGGACGTCAGAATAGACTACGACACTGCCGTCCCTTCCTCTCTCAAGTTGCACCAGGTCCACTCTCTCTTCGTTTTCCCATCGACATAGCTGACAGTGCAAACTAGGACATCTTTCCTGTCTCGTTGCAAATTCCATCGTATACGCCCTCACCCCGTCCGACCCCTGCCGAGGATGGACCTGCCCTCGTCCTCCTCTCCCTTCTACTTGCAAACATCAGAAACTGCTCGCTCCCTTCGTCTCGCATTCGTGCACTCGACATTCTCTTGGCACTTTGTGCTCAGCTCACTGACGAATCCAAGTTGGATCGTGCCGTTCCGTACGTCGTAGAACTGTTGCGAGACGACGCAGCCGTCGTGCGAGCCGCGGCTGTCAGAACGTTGACGCAAATTGTTGGTGGTTTTTAATGTAAGAACACTTGGATACTGAACTTTGTTGCAGCTGATGAGGGTGACCGTCATCACACCCTCAAACGTTTCCATGTTTCCCGAGTACATCATCCCAAACGTCCGATATCTCGTCCAGGACACAGAGATCTCCGTGCGTGCAACATACGCACAGTGCATCGCACCCCTTGCAGACACTGCGCTACGGTATCTCGAAATGGGCCAGACACTCAAAGCTCACGGCGTCGCTCCCGGAGTGAACAACGACAGACAAGAATACGACGAAGTCCACTTTGAAGTGCGTCGTTTCCACGTGCGACCAAACCAACGACCTTATTGACCTCACCCGACCCTTAGGTGTCGTACGATGCTTCCCTGTACGACCTACATCTGTCTATTCAAGAACAGCTCGCCACACTCCTCATGGACCCTTCGCACATCGTGAAACGTGCCGTGCTGCACAACATCAGCGCGCTCTGCATCTTTTTGGGCCGGCAAAAGACCAACGACGTCATTCTGAGCCACATGATCACGTATCTCAACGATCGAGATTGGTTACTCCGACAGGCGTTTTTTGAGAGCATCGTCGATGTTGCTGCGTGTGCTGGAGGACGAAGTTTGGAGGAGTATATTCTACCGTTGATGGTGCAGGCGCTCTCAGGTACATCCATCCATCCCGTTGCACGTCATGATGTACTGACCGACGCAGACGTCGAGGAGAGCGTCGTCGCGCGTGTCTTGTCCGCTCTCACCAGCCTGTGCGAGCTTGGACTTTTCCAAAAGATGCGCATATGGGAGCTCATGAGCGCGACTCTGTGCTTCTTTTACCACCCCAATGTTTGGATACGACAAGGTTGGTCGCTTCAAATTTCGCATCGCGCATGCTCATGTGCTCGTGATTCAGGGGCAGCTGCTTTTATCGCCTCGGCAGCGAAACATCTCCAGCCGAGCGACGTATGGTGTATCCTGTACCCGTCCCTGCGTCATCTTTTGCGTTGCGATGTCAGGGAAATAGATCAGCAGAGCTTGTTGGGAGCTATGAAGTCACCGGTATGCGGCATGATCTGACGTGGCCGAACGATGAACTTGATTCATTCTCTGCTTATCCCATAGTTACCCCGTCCCGTCTTTGATGGCGCAGTTCAATGGGCCATGAAAGCGGAGCGGACGATGTTCTGGCGAAGTCAACGAAGGCCTGTGGCCAAGGTCGAGTCTCCACGAGAAAGCATCGTCTCTATGCGCAAAGCGGGAACCAACGGTGTTCCCAAGCAAAACAGAACTGAGGAGTAAGTGTGTTCCCATCAATGTCAGATCGTCTGTCTCATACTCGGTCGCAAAACAGGGATGAGGCGCAGTGGTCGAAACTACAGAACCTGGGTATGACGGTTGCTGACGAAGCAAAAATCGTTGCGATGCGCGATTACATCCTCAAACTCGCCAATAATGCGTCGAGGTACGTCGCTAGCGTTATCCGCTCGTTCAAGATCAGGTCACTCACTCGACTGACTGTCGTAGCTTTGCTTCCCGCCTGCGATTAGAGCCCGACTATGAAAAGATCATCCGCACGGCGGGGGACGTCGAGCTCCAGAAACTCTCTGTCGTCCCTCAGACCGTCTTCCTCAAATCGCGCTCCACCACCGACCTCTCGCGTTCCTCCCGCCGCTCGAGCAATGCATTGGCTCGACTCGGTACACCCCGGATGAGTCGGGCTACCAGCGTCGACCACACCCCGAACACGCCCGCAATGGACGATTTGCGGCGACGACTGACAGCGATCAATAACTCTGGTTCATCTCTCAATCTCGCCGCTGCTGCCCGCACGCACGCTGCAGCGCAATCACCTTCACTTCTAGGGGCTTCCACGTCGACGCTTGCCCCACCGAACCTCCCCCCAGCCCACGATCGTCCCAGCAGTCCGACCGAGTCGGTGGTGTCGACGACGAATTCAGCGCTCCGCGTGCCGCATAGACTCCAGGTCGGGTGCACGGACGGACAGAAGGCTGCGCCTGCTGTCGGGTCATCGAACACGAACGCCGTTGGGGTTCTCGAAGCGCCCTCACGCATACGTTCAGAGTACTCTCCAGAGCGCTCGGGGAGATCGTCACCCGTCTCGACGGTGGGTGTCGCCCGGCAGACCTTTCGAGCGCGCGTCACGTCTCTCCAACCAATGTCTACATACGGTATGCGCATACCACCCGTTTCATCCTGTTTGCTTGTTCACGCATGGTTACACAGACGGCCAAGAAGTGGGGATCAACAACCTGCTTGAGAACCTCTATCTGGACAACGACCGCGAGCTACAGCGCGATTTTGGGCCCCGTGTACACGAGGGACCGATCCGTCGACGGAACGCCGCACGGCAGAGTTTTATCGCGCGGGACAACAGTAATCGCCGCGTCGAAGCCACGCTCGTGGCCCATCTCCACTCTCACACGGATTGTGTCACCGGGCTCGCCGTTGCCCCCGATCATGCGTTCTTCGTGTCAGCCTCGGATGACGGGAGCGTCAAGATTTGGGACACGGCGCGGTTAGAGCGAAGCGTGACAAGTAAACCGCGGCATACGTACACGCAGCATCGTGCGCGCGTCAAGAGTCTGTGTATCATCGAGGGCGTGCACTGTTTTGCAAGTGCGGCTGAGGACGGGAGCGTGCATGTCGTGCGCGTGCACGTGAACGCGTCAGGATCGCTGCCCAAGTATGGTAAGCTGTCGGTCGTCCGAGAACACAGAGTGGAGTCGGCTGGAGAGTACGTCACTTGCATGTCGCATTTCAATACTGGTGCGTGGTTTTGAGTGGTAGGGATGATGGGTGGGCGTGCTGAGTGATTGACGTAGATATGGCCTCGAATCTGGTGTATGTGACCACGCATTCGGTCATTGTCACGCTGGATCTACGGGCGATGCGTGTGTTGCAACGGTTGGAGAACCCCCGCCATTTCGGCTCGATCACATGTATGTGTATGGATCGAAAACGAACGTGGATCCTCGTGGGTACATCGTCGGGAGTGCTGTCGCTCTGGGACAAGCGGTTTGGATTGCTCCTCAAGAGTTGGCAAGTGGGTCGGTCTGGTGCTGGCCGAACGGCGCGGGTACACCAGTGTGCCGTGCACCCCACGAAAGGCAAAGGGCGCTGGGTGATGGTTGCGGTGGAGACGTGGAAAGGCAGTCTAGAGCCAGCACCGTCGACGTTGATCGAGGTGTGGGATATTGAGAAGACGGTGTTGGTGGAGAGCTTCGTCACGCGGACGTCGTCGTCGTCGTCTGAGCCGATACCGGAGCCCGAGGAGCAAACGGGCGTCGACGCGGAGCAGCGTCCAGCAGCGGCGATCGCTGCGCTCGTGAATTCGCGCTACCCCGGCGGCGCAGCCTACGCTAACACTGGCTTTGCGCGACGGGACCGCGGGTCGTCGCAGAGCATGCAGCGGGACGAATTGTTGCCCGCACCGTCACCCGACGTGCGCGCGTTGGTTGTGGGACTGGATTTCGGGGGCCACTCGGGGATGTACCGGTCGGAGATTGTGGATTTGTCGGCGGACGTGCCGAGCTCGAATCGGAACCGAGGGTTCTTAGTGACCGGATCGGAGGATCGGCGAGTGAGGTTGTGGGATGTGAGCAGGGTGGAGCGGACGTCGGTGTTGGTGAGCGCGGAGCCCGAGTATGAGCGACCGAATTATAGGTGTGTGGCAAGTCTTGTGTGTGTAGCAGGGAGTCGTGCTGACTTTGTTGTGCGTGGGTATAGCACGGTACGCTCTTCGAACGGTGCGGTGACGAGCCACATCGAGACGTGGGTGGAGTCGCCAAGCACGACGAACCAGAACAATCGGGCGCCTCAGCGAATGTCGATGATCACGCATCATCAGCAGAATTTGCTCAAGTCGCATCAGGACATCATCACGGCGCTGGCGTGCATCGACGCGCCGTTCCGAGGGGGGATCGTGAGCGGGGATCGGGCGGGAGCGCTCAAGGTGTGGCAAGTGGGGACGAGCGATTAGATTGTGCTTTTTATAATAATTTCGGTAAATACTAACGTTGCTGGAATAATTTTTGACAATTTTTATCTGGGTTGGATACGTCCAAAAGTAGACGCGTCTCCGAGTCACGTCGATTCGGATTAATGCTGCGACTGCTCGCTCGACCCAAACATAGGTCGTATCGTGCCCTAGTACACCATCAACTCGCACTTGTCCCACATCCACAGCGCCCACGCACGATGTCGTCTGGCGCACTGGCCACCGCCCCCGCATCGTCCTCGCAGCCATCCACACTTCAAAACGGTCCACATCTAGGCCCGGGGGAAAATAAGAAACAACAACCAAAGGAGAAGAAGGACAAGGCTCAGAGCGCCGTGTCGCAGTACCCGCTCGAGGTAAGCAGGTCCCAACGTCACCGCCCGATCGCACACGCGATGACGAACAATGACGATACGTGATGCATCCTTGGGCCAGCTGCAACCACCACCTGAATACATCGATCAGCGGATTCAACTGTTTGAACGATTGCGCGTCGAGTATGACGAGTTTGTCAAAGGTGTGTTTTTCCCTTTCCCTCTTTTGCCACCCCCGTCCCCATTGTTGTGTGTGACATGTATTGACGTTTCGGATGTTCGTTAGCCCAGCCAAGAAAGCCAATCACCATCACCCTGATAGACGGCTCTGAACGCAAGGGAACGAGTTGGGAGACGAGTCCGTTGGACGTTGCCAAGGAGGTCTCCAAGAGTTTCTCGGAACGAGTCGTGATCGCCAAGGTGAGTAAAAAAGAACCGTCCAACGATAAAATCGAGTCCCTACCCTCTGTTGACGACGTCTTTCTTTCCCAAAGGTCGACGACGTTCTCTGGGATCTCGAACGGCCGCTCGAGGGTTCGTGTAAGCTCGTATTGTTGGATTTTGAGCATCCGGAAGGTAAGGTCGTCGTTTCCCTGGTCGCTCTACCGTCGATGAGTGACTCGGTTTTAGGGAAACGGGTGTTTTGGCATTCGTCGGCGCACGTTCTTGGAGAGGCTGCGGAGAGACACTATGGATGTCATCTCTGCATTGGACCCCCGACCGACGATGGTTTCTTTTATGAGATGGCGATCGACGAGCGGTCCGTTTTCCGTTTTCTTTCCGAGTCTGCTTTTTAACTCGAGAAATAATCCAGAGTCGTCACCAACGCGGATTACCCTGCACTAGAGAAGATCGCCGAGAGTGCCGTCAAGGATAGACAAAAGTTTGAGCGACTAGTCGTCTCAAAGGAGAATCTCTTGGAAATGTTTAGCGTACGTCGACGACGTTTACGCTCGTTCATGCATGACATGCTGATCGACCGGAACGGCGACAGTACAACAAGTATAAGAAATACCTCATTGAGACCAAGATTCCCGATGGTTCTTCTACCACTGTTTACCGTTGCGGGCCAATGGTTGATCTGTGTGTCGGGCCCCACATTCCTCACACTGGCAAGATCAAGGCGTTCATGGTCACCAAGGTTCAGTCGACGCGTGTTTGACAGGCCATTGTGGAGCACTGATTCATCTCTTTGGTAGAACTCTGCATCCTACTTTTTAGGGGATGCAAAAAACGATTCCTTGCAGCGCGTCTATGGCATCTCCTTCCCGGATAAGAAGCAGTTGTCGGATTACAAAGCATTTTTGGCCGAGGCCGCGAAGCGTGACCATCGTAAAATCGGGAGGGTAAGCGTCGATCGAGAGATTTCGATCATGGGTAATGCGTATCTTATTTACCCCACATTCAGGAACAAGAGCTGTTCTTTTTCAATGATCTCAGTCCGGGGAGCTGTTTCTTCTTACCTCATGGGACCCGGATCTACAACACGTTGCTCGAATTGATGCGGGTATGTACCTTTTCTTTATTCAAATCATCCCCGGACGGGTCATTGAGGATCCGACGCTAGTCAGAGTACGTGAAACGCGGCTACCAAGAAGGTGAGCGTCACTTGGAATCGTTGCCTCCTCACAGTCTTGACGTCATGGCAAGTCATTTCGCCCAACATGTACAACTCGAAGCTGTGGGAGACCTCGGGACACTGGCAAAATTACAAGGATGACATGTTTACGCTCGACATCGAGAAAGAGACGTGGGCTCTGAAGCCGATGAATTGCCCCGGTCATTGCCTCATATTCGATTCCCGGGATCGGAGTTACAAAGAGTTGCCGATCCGGATGGCCGAATTTGGTATCGTGCACAGGAACGAAGCGTCGGGAGCGTTGACAGGTTTGACCCGCGTCCGGCGTTTCATGCAAGATGACACACATGTGTTTTGTATGCCGTCGCAAGTGAGTGCGATGTAATTTTATGGCGGAGCAGGTTTAATTTTTGACGTCGGCCGTAGATCACCGCCGAGATCGAGGCACTGTTTGACTTCATGCAGCATGTGTATGGCTTGTTTGGTTTTGAATTCCGGATGGAACTATCTACGCGTCCGGAAAACTATCTTGGAACGATAGAGGTCTGGGATATCGCTGAAGCTGTCAGTCACATCGCCTTTTGTCTTTCTTTCCAGATAATCACATGCTGACTGCGCACTGGTACAGCAATTGAAAGAGGCCCTCGATAAGCGATACTCTGGGCAGTGGGGAATTAATCCAGGAGATGGTGCTTTCTATGGTCCCAAGATTGACATTTACATCAAAGACGCCCTACGTAGATCGTTCCAATGCGCGACCATCCAACTCGACTTCCAACTGCCGGAACGGTTCAACCTCAAGTACCGTTCTGCGGAGGAAATGACGAACCCAGACAAACCCCCTTCGAGACCGGTGATGATTCACCGTGCCATCCTGGGAAGCCTCGAACGATTCATCGCCATTATTACGGAGCACTTTGGGGGGAAATGGTCCGTCCCCGTCGTGGTGCTGCGGCTTCTTGGCAACGTGTGAGCTGACACGAATTTTTTTGGAAAACAGGCCGTTCTGGTTGTCACCTCGCCAAGTGCTTGTGATTCCCGTTGCGGTCCCCTATGTGAGTCATGTCGTTTCATTCTTGGTCGAGTCATTCCCCGGAGCTCTCCTGAATCACTTCCCTATTGTTTGGGTTTCCATATTGCTAGAAAGAGTATGCACAAGAGATCGCCGACAAGCTGTCAGCGCTGGGGCTGTTTGCAGACGTGGACAATGGGGCGGACACCCTTCCCAAGAAGATCCGCAACGGTGAAATCGCACAATATAATTTCCTCTTGGGTACGTTTCCGTGTTGCTCTCTTCCTGTTCCTTACGACGTCTTTTATATATAAAAATTCTTTCCATTCCCCTTTTAGTCGTGGGTCAAGAGGAACTCGACAGTCGTTCGGTCAATGTCCGAAACCGGGATGACGTGGGTACGAAATCAAAGGGAGAGATGGTACTGCTGGACGAAGTCACTGCCAAGCTGGTCGCACTCAAGAACGCGCGACGAATCGAAAATAAGCTCGTTTGAAAAATTTGATAGAGTAGCAGAGTAGCTTAGGTATGCGCGATATAGGAAACAAACACTCTCGGGTCAGAAAAAGAACGAGGTTGGTTGACGGATCGGAGCACAAGCATCCCTCGGATTCAATTGTCATACCAAGCGAATCAACACCAACTGGCATCTCCGAGGTTTGGATAAAGAAAATAGAAGAAAGGACCAAGACAGTTTTATTATTATTATGCAATTATACCGCCCATGAACTGGTTGCGCTGTCATCGGAGATGTGCGTCAGAAAGGGGCGGACGGCGTTCAATGGAGCAACTCGATACATACCAGGGCTTGGATGGCGTCACGCTCCGTAGGAGGCAGTCCGTTGATCTGATCCTGCGTCAGACTTAGAACCTGAAGTAGCATTTGCTATGAAGAGAAATGAACGGCATTTAGCGGGCGTGTGCGTCAGACAAAAAACGATCAACAAATGAAAGGGGCCGTCAAATTGACTCACGCGCTGCGCAGGGTCTATATTAAGATCGGGCACCGAACTATTAAGTGGCGCTTGAGTGGGAGGCGCAGGTTGGGGAAGAGGTGGTGGTGGCGGTGGTCGGTAGTAGGCATGCTGCGGAGCCATATGAGGAGGCTGTTGATACATGCTCGGACCGGCTGGTGGTGGGACAGGCATCTGGGGTGGCAAGATGGGTGGTGTTGGGTGCAAAGGTGGGGGCTGTTGATACGTTGGCATTTGAGGCGGGGGCGGCTGCGGAGGGCCCGAGGGCGCACTGCTACCCACAGTTGCTTGGAGCATACGCTACGGGCGATTTTTAAAAAACGGTGGTCCCTTTCGACTGGATCGGTCACGGTATGCCGTGAGGTGCACGTACCTGAAGAACCGACTGATCCACTATCTTGTTTAATAGCAGCGCTTGGAAAAGCGCATAGGCATACTGCGGATGTGCGATCAACAGCGCTCGAGCTTGCTCAGGATGCGTGATCACAAATGCCTAAAGGGAGAAAAGAAATCGATTGTGGCCGGCGGGTCATTCACAAAACTGTTCGGGCACGTTTCTGAAAACCGTTGCACACCTTCATTTGCGCCAACACTTCCACTAACTGAGCTGGATTCATCGTGGCGAGTGTCTGACTGATGGAATCTAATGCAGTGGACCCAGGAGGTATAGGGACACCGGAGGGCAGGGACGACAGAAAGGCGGCTGGATCTTGAGACTTTTGATCTCGATGTTGGTCATAATGGTCTCTGTCGCGATCACGGTCACGGTCACGGTCTCTGTCTCTGTCTCGGTGACGATCACGCCAATGCCCTCTTGGGTCACTACCATCTAGTAGTTCGCCTCGTACTGTAGTCTTGCCTTCGAGGAAAGGGTCCGAGTCTGCTAAATCAATTCGCAAGGGGCGCCCGCCAACTTCGACGTTGTTGAGATTTCGCACAGCAGAAAGAGCGGTTTCATGATCTTGGGGACACGAACGAGAGAAGCACACGAGCAAGAAAAATTTGAAGCGAAAGTCGTGTTTTTGATGGCCGGGGGACGGTCGGAATGAGTCAGACAACTGTCAAAAATCGAGAGACAGAGGATGGATTGGATGTACCAGCAAATTCACAAAAACCGTAACCTCTAGGTTTTCCGGTCTCCCTGTCGAAAACGAGCCTGAAGCGGAATTAGAGTCGAGGGAAGATGAGGGAGTGAGGGTCCCACCTAAAGCCAACGACTTGACCGACAGATTTGAAGACATCGATCAACTGCTCCTGTGGGGAGCTTAGGACACGGGGCAGGGACGAAGACTGGACAGACACTTTCCTCGCCCATGTTGTAGGGCACATTTCCAACTATGCCACATGAACGTGAGCCAGACGAGTAAAGGGACGGGGCATACGCACCAAAGACCACCTTACTCATCGTGGGCGACCAGTTGTAATCCGTGATTAGTAGCTGAGGGTGGCGTTTTGCTTGACGTGCTTTGAGGCAGTAGGCTATAGTCGGTCAGACCGAGAAAATGCTGATTGTGACGCCGTCGTGACGAGTCACGTGACAAGGTGGATGCTTACGAGCGTGACTAACGAAGTCTGTGATTGACTCATTTACTCTCACGACGACGACGACAGACCTCTTGTGACACCGTTGGGATCACATCTGTTCTCCACTCGGCGTTTCGAGCACCTTCTGTGCCACTAGCACTCACGACTCGGGATTACTCGCCAACCCACGAGCTGACACCCGATCCCCCCGAGCATGCCAAGCCCCGAGCGTAGTCCCGTGCATCGCTGAGCCTTGGCCTCATTGCTGTGAAAGCTGTGACTCGGCCGGAGGGCGATCAAGGCTGGTCTGGGCAGTTGAACGCATATTTACTTGGTGCGGTGGCACAGCCTTCGAGTCTGCGCCTTCCCCGACACGCTCCGAATCACTCCACACTTAAAGCGATTACCAATCTTACCACGTTCATTGCCGACTCATGCCGAGACTCCAAGACCAGCCGTACTACTTAAAGGCCCTTGTGATGAGTCGGATGCTCAACAATTTCTCCCGCCTCACTCAACGCTTTTAATGACCGTTGCATCTACCGCCCTAATCGCTCGCAAACTGTCCTCCCAACCCAGTCAAGAGGATCGCTTCCGTGCTTTAGACCGTGCCTTGGCCCGGAGATATGTCCTGCACATCTTGCGTGAGCAGAATATCGCACTGGACAGGAGGGTACGCCAAGGTAGTCTTGTCTACAAGCCTAGGTATGCAGGCTCACCCAACCACCATTTACCCAGCTCGCTGATGACTTCATAGACTTGAAATATGCGACGACCCATCTTCACCACGCGTAGGTGCCACGCTGGAACTTCCTGGCATGAAGTCAGAGGAAGTCAGGGTACACCTGGACAAGAACGATACTCTCCTCATATCCGGGGAACGACGACCAAGGATTCCCTCAGACCAGGCAAGCGATGTAAAGTATCCTACAAAGGAAATCAAATACGGCCGGTTTGAACGTGTGCTCCACGTTCCGAAGGGAACAATGGCAAGTCATTTTCTGACTCATCTGTCCTGCCTTCCTGTACGAATCTAATCGTCTTCTCCCGTAGATGAGTACCATATCGGCAGCGATGAATGATGGTCTACTTGTCGTCTCGTGGCCAAGGGTACCTTCCGGAGCCACAGCATCTACAGATGACTCCGCTATCACACAAACCTGATTTCGTTCTTAGACAAGCTGCAGTTCTATCCTTACCATAATTTCACTTTACGATATGCACTTCTCCGTCTTGGGTTCTTGCGACTAAACTGGTACGCTAATAATCTCTTTCCATGCATTACCTAGAGCTGTTCTGAACTTTGCTTGTAAACAATGTAGTTTGATTCATTACATACTGTATCCGAGTTATCACTGGACTTTTGTTCATCACTTGCTGTAACCTAAGCCATCCTCATCCTTTATGACCGTGACTGTGTTGATTTATAGGGATCGGATCGGCTACCATTCTACAATAGTCGAACAAAGGTTTCGGATGGTAGCCCCAATTCTCCGTGTGTAAAACTTAACTCTTACTGATTACAAAGGCGCATCCTGTGTCTCCTGTAGTAGGCATATAGCTCCCGCTCACCGTCACCAAGCTTTTGGAATCCTGCATGAGCACCATGCGAGTCTTGTTGAGCGGCGTGTACTGTTCCTCATGTTGGCGACATGTCGAGTTTGTATCTGTTCAGGTTTCCAGAGGGCATGAACGAGAGCTACTGGTACGCAGTCACTTCCGATGCGAACGCAGTTTGACGGATAATTGCGGGCTGAACGTTCCGGCGTCGTTCAGTCTAGGGTCGGCGGGCGGTGATTCGTATCGCACGGCGGGTGGCTTGCGTACCCCTCGGCGACGGGCGGTGACCATTACCCACCCTGTGTTTATTCCATCAACGACACCCAATCCCCCGCCGCATGCGCTACCACTTGTGGGATTAAGTGTGCGTCCAATTATCTGAAAATAGCAAGGCGGGACCGCCAATTGTCCCCGGCTACCACAAATGCGAGGAAGAGGGTGAGTCAAGGTGAAAACATGAGTGCGCGTGACCCTACAAGACTTGCGCCACAGATCACATCAGGTTCTCTGGTTGCCGCTCGAAACTGAGTCATAACTAGTCAGGGGGTACGATATCGCTGGGAACTCTTGAACTTCCGTATCATTGAACACAGGGAAATACTCCTGAAATGTTGGTTCCTACGGAAGAGGTCTCGTTGGGGGTAGAGCCGGATGTCGTGATGGTGTACAAATAACGCACAGGAACCCCTTTTGCTTCTTCTACGATCAATGGGGTGTACGCGACCCAATCGGACCTGTGGTATAGGGCGTCCAGAGGACAGGAGACCATCTAAGAGAGGGCGAAGGAATTGTACAACCCGCTGCTGTTGGGATGTGAGCATGGCATACAAGAGTCCCACACCCTTGCTGGGGGGAAAACTCATAGTTTCCCTTAAACGGTGGCTTCCCTTGCCCCGGAAAGAGTGCTGACACTTGCATTTCGCAGACTCGTGTCGTTCGGTCGCGCCAAACCACTGCGCAGTCAGCGTATGACGAATAAATTCAAACAGCGGCTGACGCGCGTTTAGTGTTAAGCGCTACAAACAGCAGTATCCGAATAAGCGCTCATACAAACTGCTGTTTCTCAGGGGCGGGAAATGGGGTCCTGAAGACGTTCTGCGCAGGAACAACTGTAACCCTTGAGCTTGATTGGCGGCCGTGTGCGGTTCGACGGGGGCAGCACCTGCGTTATGGGCCGACGATCATGATTCTGCTTGGTCGCCGCCAAAGGTGCTGGTTGGTATGATGTGCTGGTTAACCCATCTATGGACTTGTAGTTAGTCATATAGCCCAACATCTAAGTCGTCGTACGTTAGATCCGCGAACGCCGGTGTCACAAGGAGGCCAAAGGAATCGAGACGGTGGACTCTGGTGGATATAACTATCGAATGGCCAGTTTCTCGGGTGCTACGGACATAACCTGGGACAAGCCTGGCATATTAGTATCACCTCAAAGAACGAACCTCCGACCTACCTCAATGGGTGTAGAGAAATACAGGCACCTTATGACATGGTGTGCTGGGTCATTTTCAAGGAATACAAGGTCTTGCTCACAGTTGTCACTTTTCTTGGTGCCATAAGGTGCACATATACTGACTTTGAGGTAATCCTCCGATCCAGCTCGGTTAAAGGCCTTCAGCCAATAAGCATCGTGGTGGGAAACCACTTGCACTCATGCCTTTGAACATCACGCATGTGAGCGAGGAGGCTGTTGCCCAAGTCGTAGCACCGCCTTTCCAGAGTCACACTGAAGAGCTTCTAGTCGCACCTTCATTGCCTCCTGACGTGCGCCCTGAGTAGCCTCCACAATGGGTACTAAGCACTCAATGACAAGGCTAAAGCTCCGGATTCTGACTTTGTAGGTGACTGATATCTGGTATTCCGGTGACAGGAAAATGCACTTACAGCCTAACAGTACCTCACTCGACTGGCATATATCCTCTTCCTCTTGTGTTGGTATTGTGACAGTCGATCAAAGAAGGCATGATTGCTGGCGGTCACCCGGCCATCAGACTCTGGAGATACCTGTTCAGTGCGGATTGATACTACGGCAGTATACACCACCTACTTGCCACAATATTCCGTTCAGAACATTCTTAGTGGTGTTGTTCTGAACGAGGAGGTCAATCCAGACAGAAGGCTTACGCACCAGAAGTACGTCCGTTAATCGTAAGCTTCCCTACCCGTGATTCCCCGTGTCGATGAGTCTCTATCTATAATACATACTCAGTCTTCGAATCAAGGAAGGAATAGTAAAGTGTAGCGCACGAAGGCCCATGTGGTGCTTCCCTGAGTTCCGGACACTAATGTGACGGTAGAAGAGCCGTACCTGGAGAGCAACCTGGGCAGCGGGGTTCGTCGAAGAGAAATCAGAACCTAGCTTGCTCTCGATGGCTATACATGCCGTTGTATACACCCATCAGACTCGGTGTCCTGATGGTCAGCACAGAACGCTGCACGAAGACTGGTTGCAAGCACATAGCAGCTCGGGACAGTATACTGTACGGTGGAAGTGAGGGGTCCACAAGCGCTCCAACTGCAAAGACGATGAAAAAAAAAAGCGGTATCATGTGGCCCATAGGGCCCTAGCCGTGTTTGGCTCTGCCCGCTGGCATGCCCATAGACCGTAGAAATCAATTCATCCAGGATGTAGACTGCAAAAGGCTCGGATAGGCCCGTTTGATCAAGAACGAAAACGTGTACATATCCCGTAAGTGTCAAGATCGAACAACTATATATCTGATTAAACATCGTAGGTGAATGGATGCAAAGTTGGGAGAGTATACGCACAAGTCGTCATGCCTCCACGTGAGTCGACTTCAATGGATCGCCTGTGACTTGGGACATGCCAGGTGACGGTACAGGTTGGGAGTCGACAGGTTCTGCACTGGCACCATTCTTTGCTTGCTTCCTCTTCATCCGCTCGTCAAAGTCATCTTCGTTGAATGAAGAGTCGCAACAACTGCCACAACACCCTCGTGGGCCACCGCAGCAGCGCACATCAGCACCAAAGGGATCTGTATAATTTACATTCAGTGTTGGCGACATTGCGCGATGGAAAATCTGAACTTACGAATGATACACCAACTTGCAAGGGCCGAATAGGCGCAGATACCTCAAGAAAAGGATCAGCGTAAAGGATAGGGCCCAGATGTATGGATAGTTGGAACCAACCACAGCAACCAGCAATGCTAGCGTCGGCTTCGGCCATTATGATGAGTGAGTCGGAAGAAGCGCGAAACTGAAACCTGTTACCAAGCCATCGGCGCAAGGGCAGCGCCGCACTAATTGTGTAGTAGGAGCTGGATTCTGGAGGTTGGAAGCGCAAGGCACTGCCATTCTGAGTTGAATGTAAGTTGAACTTCGCCCGCGGTCCTCGGTGCATGAACCTTGCTGTTGTTAGGTAGTAGCGTCCAGGAGCCTTTACACATCGCTCCTTGTCGTTGCTCTTGATAGCGATGTCTGGCCCTGAACCCAAGTGGAACTTTGCACAGAAATTCTCTGTGGATTTCAATGCGACTGCCTCTGGTCTGGTCTGCCCTGAGTCGCGTTCTAACTTTGCAACCTGACGCAGGAGTCCACAGAGCTGGCATCCCGGCTGGATGTACTCAAGAGTGGCCTCGATGTTCCTCCAGCCACGATGGGGACCGTGACATCGGATCTCTCGCATTTGGCCAAAAGCCTCAGCAATGCTACTGGGAGTTTGCCGAGTTATGATCAGAGGCGATACGAACTCGTAAGTCGTGCGCTATCCCGACAGGAGGGTTTCCAGTCATCCTATCAGACAGCAACTCAAGGTGCTAGAGAAAGGTGTCGAAGAGCTTCGCGCGGCTTCAGCTAGTGCGCCCAAGTTTTCATTCAAGCGCAAGGCCCCGAAAACGAAACCGTCAACTGATCATGCATTAGTCGCCGTGCCTCCTCTCACAAAACCACAGTCCACCCCGATCGAGCCAGCAAGGACCTTGGCCGCGTTCTCTCATCGCTACTTGACCATCCTCAATCTTCGCTCTCCTAACTCCTCAGCTGGGGTTTCGATATCTGATCTTGACAACTGTGTTGTGAATTTGCTCCCCAGCGACGGAGATCACACAGAGATCACTGCGTTCCATGTAAAGCGGGTTTCTAGATCCGTCATTTTGTTACCACAGATCGCTGGTAGTATCATTCTTCACGACTTGTCGGAATGTGTGATCGTGGTTGGTTGCCATCAGGTAATATAAACGGTATTTCTCGTTTATCATTACTTTCGACTAATTGTTGTTTCTAGTTCCGCATGCACGACTCGACGGCAGTTGACGTGTATCTGGAAACTGGATCAGACCCGATCATTGAGCACTGCTCGGGCATTCGATTTGCAACCTATCCAAGCGATCTTGTACGCGGGGGTTCCCTTCTGGTCAGTCGTCCGTTTTCCGTCCGCCGATTAGGGATCGTGTGATCTTAATACGGGTCTGTAACCACAGGATAGCAAGCATTTTGATGTGAAAGACTTCTCTCATATTCTACCGACGCCATCGCCAAATTGGAGCTCGCTACTTGAGGAGAGATGGGAAAAGTCATGGCCTATCTTTCCTCTCCGAGATCAGGTACTACGAGAAGAACTCGAACGGATGTTGTCGGTAGGCTCTCGACCGTTGGAGAATGGTTTGCAAATATAAATGCATTTTTGTCGTGTGCCGCATCTTCTCCTCCTTGGCTGACTTGTGGGACGATGCGCACAGAGAAGCTCTCGAATCATTCGTAATGATTCCTCGCATGTAGGTGATACCTCTTTATACAATATAACCAATAGCTGCGTCGGATGTCCATCTGTTTCTGTCTCGCGGCGGGGTTATGGTCCAATTTCGGGCTTACAGTTGAAGAGAACGCTCGAGCAAACAACTGATCATATATAACGGCCCGGCGGGAGGTTTGTACACTTGAAGGGACAGCAGACTTCTATGATACAGCTTGCAGTGAAACGAGTCAACGACCGTATCTGCGAAACGGGCATAGGACATGGTTAATCGTAGAAAGTGGATTTTTTTAGGAATATGACAAACTTCTGTAGTTCCCATTCGCGGTTATCCAACGGGCATACATTCCTTGTCTTGAGCCACCGCGAGATACAGTGGAAGTGGAAGGCATGCTGGGGGTGGGTCAGCTCCCAGCAAAGGGGGTAGGAAAGGGCGCACGTTACAAATACCCCAAGCGGCGTTGCATTCGTCTGTTGATGCGGATACTTGGTTTGCCTGACAATCAATACCTAACAGGGGGTTAGATCCAGAATGCGACGAGAAAGCACGCACAAAGGTCCATGATATGGTTTCGGCAGATGGCACAATTGTCAACCACGATGTCTGTGTCTGTGTGAGGCTTATCTAGCGAGACGGGGGCGAACGTGCGCACCCCAGGCCCATAGCGCTACAGCATTCCACTACAGGGATCTAAGAGGGAGAGGATAGGAAGCGATGGTGAGAATACCTTTTTGACCTCGAATCTCTTCTTGTCCTTGGCGTCCTCCTTTGCATTCTTTCCCGATCCCGTTGCGGGCGGGTCAACGTCCATATCGTCGGCCATGATGGTGGTGTCGTCTTCGTCGCTGAGTCGCCTAACGAGGATGAGGGTATGGGAATTTATTATGTAACGAGTGAAATAC
Source organism: Neoboletus magnificus (assembly GCA_003316145.1). NCBI lineage: Eukaryota > Fungi > Basidiomycota > Agaricomycetes > Boletales > Boletaceae > Neoboletus > Neoboletus magnificus. The sequence goes on along the minus strand of QFEI01002480.1, from coordinate 111,694 downwards.
GATCACGTGACTGTACGCGACCGCGAGTAAGTCTACCCTAAACTTATGTTGGTTGAGTTTCGTCGACCATCCGAGCGATCTGTTTGTATACCCCTGGCAATGTACTGACCATGTCCAGCTACAGCTCTAGTACTGACCCTAGGTCCCCCCCTTTCGGGACCGCAACGTTTTCCTCCTTTACTCACTCACAATCCATGTTCTCTCCATCAAGATACTCCTACACGAGCTCTGGTGCGTCTCTTTGTTGTGCTGCATTCAATCGATGCGATGAGCCACCCCAGACACTCCCCTCGCTTCCTCGGACAGCGAGGGTGCTACGTCGGATCGGCGCATGCGGCGTGTCAATGTCTCGCCAACCAGGTCTGGCGTTTCGTACGATTCGTACAACGAAGAAAACTCCGTGGAAGAAAGGGCTGAGGTGGAAACAGCTTTGAATGACCTTGACAACGAACTCGACAGTACGGAGGACATGCTCACTGAGTGGTCGCGTGGCTCCGGACCGTCGTCCTACACGGGGACAACACCATCCTATTCAACCAGTCTTGATACATATTCCATCTATAACCGCGAAGGAAACCGCCTGAGCACCATCTCAGAGCGTACAGAGAATGTCCCCTCACGTCCTGTGTCCTACTTGCGCGATGGTGCTCGACCCGCGAACCCGACTCCTGAAGGACCCCGGCTTTCCGCCCATCGTATCAGTACCGCTTCCCCTGGCCATTTTCACAGTCGGTCTGTGACGGATTTGACCTCCGATCGGCCAACCGGCAGAAGAACCGGCGATCTCATTGCTTTTTTCGAAGATCGAGCGTCACCTTCCGATACCTCATTCGGTCACTCTCGCACATCCTCAATGCCCGGCAATCGAACCCATAGTCCGTTCTTCCCGCACAGCCAGTCTACCCCATACTTGAGCAGCACGACTGGCTATGGGTACACAACAACCGGCTATGGGACGTCTACAGGATATGGTTCCCGCCCCTCGTCCCCAGCGAAGAGCAAGGCTGGCTCGACAATTTCTTCTGCGTCTTCCGTCTCGGATGCCTTGTCGGCATCGTCTCTTTTGGCACCACCCACTAGGGGGCCAACGGCAACGACTAGCAGGAGTGGCGCGCAGCCAAGCCCGAGCGATTTCGCAAGCACGTTTTCCAATACCTTCGCGGAGGCGAGGAGTGCGACGGCTTCGTCTGGCGTTTCGCCGACGGTTTCATCCTTACGCCGACCACAAACATCTCCGCGTTCTCCTCTCATGTCGGTCCGCAACCTCGTCGCAGCGTGGAAAGAGCGCACACCCGCTTTGGGGAAAACTGCACACTCATCTACTGACTCATCCATTTCGCTGGTAGTAAAGCCTGAAGGCCTCTTTGGGCTTCGTAGACGTCCCTCACGGGCCGAGAGGGCCCAGCAATCCACATCAGAGAATACAAGTAACGCCCACAAACCACCAATGACCCCAAAGGGCATCAACAGCAGCATTATCCCTCCGCCCTTTGAAATGACCGAGTTGGGTGCTTATGCACGGGACAGTCGAGAGGTTTGTGCCAGGATGTTCTTGGTTTCGTTAGCGCTAAACATAACTTCCAGCCCCTCCGCATCGGTGATTTATGGTACCTAAACGTACATTCCGGACCCCCTTATCGCTGGCAACGTTGCGAAGCGTTGCTGTATCCACACATGCTATTACTCTCTTGGATTGCCCGCGGCGGGGGCAGAGGTGTCGTAACATTGGATTTACTCAATTGTACCGAAGTGCGTTCTGTGCCTTCCCCGAACCACCCCAGTGCGAAAGAAGATGTCGGGACGATCGCCGCTCGTGCTCAAATCGCTGAGGGTGATTGTCCTCCTTTGATGGAGTTATTATGCCCTTTCCAGCTTCTGTACAGTGACGGCGTCGAACGGCTGGGTGCAGAAAGTGCAAGGGAGAGAGTCCGCTGGGTTAGTGCCATCTGGTATGTCATGCTTTTACTTCTGCAAGTCTCGTTCCGTTGATGATCACTCGCAGGGAAGCGTTGGATCGCTCTGTTACGTTGCCAAGCCGTTCAGAGCCGGGCTCTCCTACGGGTTCGATCAGAACAATCCGCACCATGACAAGTACCACCAGCGCTTCTGGCGCTGACTCTGGCTCCGGATCAGCATCGACTGTGTTTGTCCCACCTTTGCACACAATTCCCAGCCTGTCGGACTTGCGTACGTTCTCAGACTCTTCAAGCACCGGATCGCTATCACGTGCTCCGTCGTTCCCTCATCATACGCGTACCACGGATGATGCAGCCGTGTCCAATCAGTCATACCTCTATCCCGGTGATCCGCGTGTCATTGCGCCCAGTCGAAGCAGCTCCCTCCGCCGCACAAGCTCACTGACTGATCTTGATGAGGAGTTCGCTTCCGCAGTCAGTCGAGCGAGGAATGCAAAGCCTGGTCTCGGGTTCGGTTTAAGCCTTGTCGGTGGTGTAATTTTGGGTGACGGGTCGCCAGTGACCGTGTCCAGCGGCCCTAGACTTGGTGGTGAAGTGCGCGTCACCCCCCCTCCCAGTGGTAAAACCAAGACGCGTCCTTTGTCTGACATCTCGGATGATAATTTCTTCTCTGCCGGTTCGAGGACGTCGTCGAGCGAGCCCCGAACAACTACGAACTCATTCTATACTATGTCGGATTCTTCTGCTTCGTCGTCCGATGCGCGCCGGACCACGACTGGTATTGTAACTGACGAGACGGCATTCGAGTTCACGTCTGGTGGCTCCAATACCCAAATTGTTCCTTCAACGCTTTCCTACCGACGTACCGAGTCGAATTCCTATTTAGGTGACTCGCATGATGGATCATACACGTACAGCAGCTACACGTCAACTTCTCCATCCTCGTTGTCCAGGAGTCCAGGGATTCGCAGGAGGCGCTACAGCAGGAGCTGCTTTTCCGAGAAGGAGAATGTGGCTTCGGGCTACACGGCCTCGCAGAGTCGCTCCACGTTAAGCACCTGGACAAGAAGCCGCTCCACTACTCCGACTCCCGATCCTTCCACCACAGCTCTGTCTGCTCTCGAGATCCCGGATGGCTCGGGCAGTGAAGGATACGACACCGCCAATTCCCCGTCGACTGCGTCCTTCAAGTCATTGCCTTCAATTCCTTCCGAGACCGACTATATGACCGTCGAACAGTGCAAAACCGAGGCCTCCACCGAGTTCCACACGGTGGACCCCTGTGCTTCGGATGTCTCATCCGAATATGTGACTGCAGAGAAATGCAAGACGGAGACGGAAACAGAGTTTGTCACGGCGGCGATCTGCGAGTGCGAGCGTACGGAGCCATCAGAAACTCATTACGAGACTGCGTCGTTATGCAAGACGATCCCTTCCGAGGCAAGCACGCCGCGTTCGTTAGTCGTCGATCTCCCCAGCGAGAGGGCACCAACACCTCCTCCGAAGACACCTACAGACGTTCCTTCGTTGCAACCCTCAGAGTCGGATGTTTATCTAGACATTACCCCCGAGTCCGTACCGCTTCCTCCCTCGGAGTTTAGTCCCACTATGTCGAGCGCTAGCCGGGACCTTGAGTCAGAACGTCCCGAGGTAATTGTAGCCCCTCCATTGTCATCGATAGTGAGCTCCAGTGAGCCCTCAATCTCCCTACCTTCGATCGCTGAGTCAAGCGAGGACGAGTCAGCTCGGACACCAACTGTATCCAGCACCGAGCCTTCCGAGTTCGTTATGAGGGATCTCCCCGTGAGCGAAGAGGGCTTCCAATCTCCGGCCCCGTTAGCGACTACGGAATCATCTCCATCCATCCATCCATCCCAGTGGGCTTCGGAAACTGACATTTCATACGAATCGTCGCAGCTTCAGCCGACACCTCTCACGCAGTCGCTTCAAATCCAGGATGGGCGTGATACTTCCTTCGAAACATCAGTCATGCGTCCTAGTGTCTCTCCATTAACCAGTCTCGGAAGCTTGACGGCTATGACAGAAACGATGACTACTTCAGTGGTATCAACACCTCTTTTGCCACCACCCCCGCCACCAGTGGTGGCAGCTCTGGTCACCCAATCCGTTTCTTCACCCTCTAGTGGCCCGACCCCACTCTCGATCACGTCCACGGAATCTTCGTCTTTGTCGCGCACTCCATCCACAGTATCCAGTGTTTCTAGTCTTTCGTCTAGAATCAGTTTGGCGGAAGACGATATTGTGTCACTGGCTGATGTTCCGGCCCATTCTGAGGTATCAACGGAACCTTCTCTCTTGTCAAGTCTTCGTAGCTCAAGCGTAAGTTCGGTGCATTATGTGAGTACCTCATGGAGTCTGTATGTTCCAGGTTCTCATGACGCGTAGTACCCTCATCCAGCGATGGTGCCACTTCCTGAATCTCCTGCTCCTGTCTATTCACCCGTCCATTCACCCGCGCCTTCTCCAAGTCTCAGTCTCAGCACCCCACAAACTAATCGGCCATCTATCCATTCTGAACTGGAGACAGAACCAACACATACACAGACTGAGCGCACTGAGGTCATAACACAAGAAATTGACCGGCTACTTCACCATCTCCACGAATTGGATCGTTTCAGGGGTCAGGAGGCTCACGAAATCTCGGAAAACGTACGAATAATTCGAGATGAACTGTACGATCTATCGGATTATGTACGCACCCACTTGGTTGCAACCGAGACCGTTGTCGCCGCAGAACGGCCAGAGCCTCCTGCTGTTCCCCATGCGGACCAATCTGTCGGTACCATCATCTCCGACCGCAGGGACCGGAGTGTAGGTGCCATGAGTGTCATCTCGGAGACAAGAGCTGCGCCAGTTGGACCTCGATCGCGGCCAGGGTTGGTTCCAATCCCGCTCACACCACCTCCTATCAGGTCTCCTTCACTCAGTTCATTGAGTTCTGCGGTGTCTTTCTTGTCTTCCCATCATTCGGACGACTTTAGCCTTTTGGACACGGATGAAGGGGAAGTGGTGATGCCTCCACTTTCCCCTGCCTGGCCATCGGAAATGTCGTCGCCTTCGTCTGAACTTACCCCTTCGATCATCTCGTCTTCTGAATCATCCCCGGGGCCAACGCTGTCTCTCACCTCATCGTCATCTTCCCCCACTCCCCCCCCTTCGTCTCCGACACCCTCTACAGAATCTACGGACTCTAGTGAGACAGCCCGACCAGTAGAAGGGGTTACGATGACCATTATCCGAGACATGCTGACACAATTACGGGAACAGACGACGGCGCTCTGGGAAGGACAGACTTCAACCAATGAAATGTTGGATGAGCTCCGACAAGCTAGACCTGCACCGCAGGACAATACGGAAATTCTTGAACGGTTGCAGTATATCGAGACTCTCATTAGGGCGTTGACCGACGAACGGCGGCGAGCGAGCGCTGAAGAAAGAACGGAGACCGTCCGAGTCTCTGACATGGAAACAGTAACCAGACACAGGGAAGACGGCTCTGTCGCAGAGTCGGAGGATTCCCAAGCTGATGCGGATAGCTTGCTTTCTCGTTGGAGGGATATGCTTCGAGGACGGGAACGGGGCCGCGTTCCCATTCACATGCCTGCACCCCGTCAAGCTGGTCCTTCATTGGATGAACAACTAATGGAGTTACTGAATGTACCACCTGCACCGGTTCCTTCGGATATTCAACCGCCACCCCAGCTGATCCCGTTCGTCTACCAACCTGCTCCGAGACCATCTCGGTCGAGGAGCGCGAGCCCGGTGCTAAGGCCAGGCACGGCACCGCCGTTCCCCCAACAGTCAATTTGGTCCCCGGAAACATTGCATCCGCCGCTTCGACACCCTCCCCGACCTAGGGTTCCTCTTCAACAACCTCCAAGACCGCCAAGGACCGGGGAACTAGCCCCTCAGGATATACCATCTCGTCCCCTTAGACCGGAACATGCCGCTCATGATGTCTCTCCATCTCAACCAGACGCGCGACAAGAACGGAGGCCGGTGGTACGCCCTCCTGGACCTTTCCTGGTAGGCTTTCTTAGCTGCCTCCTTCTGGCTTGGACTGACGTCAACTTCAGCCAGATAATTTGTATGATCGCTCTCCCACCGCCCCGCCAGACCTAGGAGGAGAAGACCCCAATGTCGCATCCACCAGTTGGTATCGACGCCGACCTGAGGTACGCTGTGGTGCCAGTTGCAACCGAGTTGGGCTGAGGTATTTTCCTTTCTTTAGGGTATCGTGCCACCACCTCCTGTGATAGATGGCCAACCTCGACGACCAGGTGATCAGGCCCAAGGTCCAGGTTATATCCCGATGCCACCAGGCCCAGTGAGTGATACCAGATGTCCTGTGCGGCATCTGATTGACAAATCTTCAGACGGTCGTTCAATTACCCTTATTCGATACGTTGATGGCAATTTTGCGAGTGAGTATCCCTCGTCAACATTTCTCGGACAGCGATGATAATGTTGACGATAGGAACACCGGCTCGCGCAACTCGCAACAGTTGATCAACAGCGGGAATTGATGAGATACATGGGTGGCCTCAATGACTGGCTCGCAAGAGACGTGCACGACCGACAAGCCGAGTTACGGGGTGTTACCGCTCGCATCGATCAGCTGAGGGCCGATTTGGGCCGCCTGGGTGTTGGCGCAGGACCAGGTTGGTGCCAATACCTCGAGTTCGACATGATTTTAATACTGATGCTTGACTCTGCGCAGCTATACCCATGCCTCAACCTCAGCAGGCTCAGGCGGGGCCTCCACCTGAGCCTGTAAATTTGGGTCAGGGTGCCGGTGGTTTCATTGTTCCACCACTGCCCCCCGGTCCTATACCACCAGTAATTCCCTATCCCGTTGGGTTCGTTCCACAACCTGGTCCCCAACCTCCGGTAATGCCCGCGATGGAACGCCCGCCAAGTGTCCACTCTCCCGTCATTCCTGAACCCCCCCTGGAATGGCGAATGGGAATGCCAGAACCTGGTCAATACATGGATCGCATGGGTCCCGTTCGCCCCGTAGGAACGCCGTACGAGGATTATCACCCGTCGGGTCCAAGTGTATATATTCACGAGGAACCTGAACCTGAAGGACCAGTGGTACCGTCGACACCGTCATATGGATCGGGCTCACCCCTTCCAGTGCCTGGGCGCGGTACGATAATCATTCCACCGTCACATATCGGGCCCGATTCAGGAAGCTCGACACCCAGCCAGCTGACATACCAGCCACCTCTTAGTCCCGGAGCTCTACCTATTCCAGTCGGCGATGTACCCGCTGTTGTGCCTGTCGCTCCTTCCGTTGGCAGTCCCCGGCAGGTCCCGATTCCCCCTCCAGGACATATAGTCCAGCCGAGCGTGGGTTTGGAACCCCTCATCCTTCAACCGGGAACACAAGATGTGCCAATGCGGGCTGGAATCCCTGTTCCCCCAAGCATAGGTGTTCAGCAACCTATACAACTTCCAGCACCCATTGTCATCCACCCGCCTGTATCAGTACCCGGGTCGGTGTATGGGCCATCTCGAGCGGGTTCTAGGACAAGCACAAGGGCGCCTGTCGTGGTCGTTCAGAGTAGCCAGGACCGTTCTCCAATTGCACTACCTGCAACCATAGTTGCGCCACCATCCGATGACCATGTTCGCATATCTCCTACCATCCATGCGTACCCTCCTCTCTCGACTGGTGGATCACGTCCGTATAGTCCGGAAAGCCATCCTCCCCGTACTCATTCAGTCTCGCGTTCCCCTCCTCGTGAAGTCTCGCGTTCTCCTCCCCGCCAACTACGGCGACGGAGGTACGGCGACGATGATCGACGCTCTCGGTCCTACTCGCCGGATGGTAGAAGCTACCGACGGTATCATTCCCCCGAGTATGATGACGAACCTCGGTATCGATACCGTCGCCCATATTCCCCTGACCGTGGATACCACAGATACGATGACGATCGCTACTACTCACCTGACCGTAGGAGGCGCCGAAGATATGGTCGCTACGACGATCCAGAAGATAGGTCGTCTTACAGACATCCTGACGATTATCCTCCTAGGCGTCCTAGTCGAAGTGAAAGGGATCGAAGTGAAGAGGAACACCCCCAAGAAGATTCAGGCCGACGCGATGATCCGGAAGATAGGTCGTCTTACAGATATCCTGAAGATTATCCTCCTAGGCGTCCTAGTCGAAGTGAAAGGGATCGACATGAGGAGGAACACCCCCAAGAAGATTCAGGCCGACGCTCCCCCGAGCGCCGTCCTAGTGGTCGTTCTGACCGCCGTCCAGACATCGTTGAGGGTGATCCTGGTGATCGACCACGCCATCCACCATCCGAGCCTAGGGCCGCCCGAGGACCGGAACCCGTTGAGGGAGAGACAACCGGAGCACTTCCCCATCCCCCGCCTGCTTCCCCGGCACCACCGACCGTTATCCGAGTAGACCGTGGAGAACCCCATATATGTAGGTCTCTACAATTTCCTATGATGCTCACGTTGAGTTGGTTCCACAGATCGTCCCTTGTCACCACACGAATTAGCGCATGTACCACCGGGCGAGCCCTATTACCCTACTATGCCCTCTGAACGTGGGGGACGTCGCCCACGCACTGCTTCGATGGAAGACGCACCAGAAGCACCGAGCCGCCGTCCCTCGGCTGCATCTGCGGCGGGAGGTGACCGACGCACTCCTCCACGCGCACTTCCACGTGGCGCCCCAACCCCGACGATTGCGGAAGAAGAAGCCGGACGGCCACCAAGTGAAATGGTTCACCATGTCCCACCGCCAGCACCCCAAGTACATGTCGGGCCAGGCGACTCGGACTTTGAGAATGCTTTACGTGAACGACAGGAGCGACTGGACGAGGCAGAACGTCAACTGAGCCACATCGCACATGACGCGCAGGACGCCGAGGGTAGACGTGAAGCAGAGTTTCGCGATAGCGAAGACGCCAGGGAGCGCATATTTGTTGACAATGAAGAGCGTAGAGACGCGGAAACGAGACAGCGAGCCGATGCTCTGCTCCATGAACTGGAAGACAGAATAGCGGATGTTCCGCCAGTTCCACCGACTCCCGTCCCACCACCTCGTGATTCGGATCATACGTCGATTCTTGAGTCGATTCATACAGCCACGCAGGATGCAGCCTCCCGACACGCATCTGACATTTTGGATACCGTGCGCATGGAGAGAGAAGAAATGGCACGTGAGCGAGAGTCATTGGCCGCGGAACGCGAACGCGAACGCGCTCGTCTTGACGACGAACGCCGACTCCTCGACGAAGAACGGGAAGCCAAAATCGCTGCTCTCGAGGACGAACTCGCTCGCACCCGTGCTGAGCTTGATAACGAGCGGCAACTACGCATAACAGAGTGCGACGAAGCACGAATGGCGGCTGTAGAGCGGGACGATGCACTGCGCAACCAATTGGCCGATCTCACTAACATGGTTCAACAAAACCATGCTCTCTGTGAAGAGAAGAGGGCCCTCATGGATGAGCACTGGGCGGAGAAACAACGTTGGAAGGAGGAGCGCGATGGACAGATCCAAGGGCTGATGAACATGGTTGCGCAGCTCGTGGATGAACAGACAGCGGCCAGGCAGCGCGAGGAGGAACAGAGACTCGCGAACGAAGGGAAACCTGGTGAGTTGAACGATCGCTTTCGACCACTACTAGGCTCAAGTTGGCGGGCAGGCGTCGAGCAAGTCATGGAAGAGCTGCAGCGACAGAACGCCGACCTAAGAGGGCTTCTCGATGCTCTATCGGAAAGTGAGTGGCCTGGGTCTTCCATGCATTCCAGTGCTCATTGGTGAATTTTTAGCCTGGAGAGCAGACGGCATTCGACAGCACGAGGAGACTATCAATGCAGTCCGCGCCACTGCACACGAACAGGTCCCTTACAATGTCCAAGGTGTACGTACGCTTCATTCTGCTAGACTCCTTAATGCCAACCCCGTCCTACCATCTCTATAGTACCTAGACGAATTCAGCAAAGCGCTTGCCACTGAGGTTCGTATGCTCTTGGGCGAAGTCGGCAAGCTGCGCGAGGAACGTCGCAACATTCAACAGTGTGTAACCATCTAGCAACATCTAAGCTTTGATACTCACTCTCCTTGCAGTGAGCTTGGATACCTCATGATGATGAAGTCGAAATACGGTCCGGGTGGAGAGTTTGATCCTGAATGGTGTGTTGTTCCGCTCTCGTCTCCCTTGACTGTGGCTCACAAATACTATAGGAAACCACCGATGGTACCGGGTCCTGCTCCTCCCCCTCCGCCACCACCTCCCGATGCCCCACCTCCACCTGAGGATATGCCACAGGCTCGCCCAGCCTGGCGCACCATTCCATCACGAAGCCGTCGCATTCGGAAAAGGTCGGACGGGCCGCCTCCTGTCGAGCCACCCCTAGAACCCAGACAAGTCCAATCGTGGGCTACGTGGCAGCGTGAGTTTGGCCTTGTTTGGGATATTCCGAGTTGGTGATTGATATCTTCATCTGACAGCTAATCCTGCGTTTGTCCCTACCCCGCCGTCCGTTGAACCCACACTGCTTGTTCCCGACCGCGGAAGCCCTGGCTTGTTCGGCCCTCGATCGCCTCGTGATTCGTACCGGTAACCTCGGACGCTCGACGCATCTTACACGAATAAGAGTATCTCGACACCTACCCATCGTGCTGCCACCCAATGACATCTAACGACTACCTTGCGCCGTTGAATCCAACCGATTTCTTTTTATCTTTTCTTTTATGATTTCGTATCATTATCTTGCTTCAGGACAATCTTCAATCTTTTGATACTCACTATCTCTCCACTTTTGGTTGTTTCCCCCCGTGGCCTCGACTGCTCAAGTGCTGAGCGTTGGTCATGTCAGGATGTCGTGGCTGAAGTTTTTGGCATTGTGCTTTCTTCCCTTGCTTGATCTGGCGACACCCTCGGTATCCGCTACAAGTTATGAATGTTGCTACTCTATCATACAGTATGCTTGAATCTATGTTTCATTTTTCTCTATCGTCCGACTGGGTGTGAAAGATCGTCATCACGAACAACAAGCACATTATAGGCAATGTGGATAGGACCCGGTAGGTGGTGCCAACACCCAGTCTCTTTGTCGGTGAACGTTAACCAGTGCCGATGAGCAACTCGCGAATCATCTGCCAAATTTTGTTCAAGACTTGTGATTGAACGAACCGACATGTTTATGTGCGAATCGCCCGTCGGCTCTTGTAGTCATCGTGTATGTACTTACCTCGAGTGCAAACGGCAGGTTTTAAGTGTCGACACCGCTGGACGGGAGCCTCGGGTTGTTGTTATGCTATCGTTCAGGGCAAGGCTTCTTCAGACCCCTTGTGAATCCATCGGTACTCACAGTTTCACAAATCCCGGACTTGAGCCGAATGATATGTGGAGGCCGTGGAGTATTATCAAGCAAGCATCGCAGGCCATAGACAAGTCCATTTGGTTTTGGACGCGGGCACTTCAGCATGTATTTCCCTGCATGCCAGAAAAGAGGGGCGGTTCGGGCCCTATCATCACCTAGTTCCGCCTTGGGTGTTCAAAAGTCATTGTCCCACCGGTCCATCCGCCTGATAAAATTCCCTCGAATCCATCAGCACCGAATTGACAAAACCCGACCTCTCCTTGAAAAGAAAAAGGGTTAGTTGAGCACATGATAAAAGGCAGGGCACTCGAAATCTCAAGTTCCGTTTCTCGTGGTCTCTTCGACAGTGTCGACTCGATCCTCCAAGGCCCTGTAGACCCCTAGCTCACTGGCAAGCATAATGAGCTGTATGCACACGAGGGACGATGCTAGTTCGGAGCGTGACAATAAAACTTGCCGGTGTATAAATTGATGTGACCCTCAAACCGGGGTGTGATCACAAATAGGGATGGTACACAAGGCCGAACGAGTGTTAACATCATTTGTGCACAAGATGAGTCAGTGTGAACATTCTGCTAGGTGGCAGGTATGCTTAGTGTTCAGCCCTCCGTTCATGGAACTCGGGTCGTGTTTGGTGCTATCGCATTTGCATCATTGTGATTCTCGCGAAACGATGCTTTCTAATACGCTCTTGAGCTTCTTTGCCAGGCCCTCCGTTAATTGAGTTGGCCCATCGGCAGTGCAGAACCGATAAGACGGCATAGCTTGATAGGTATCGGGTAGAATCTTATCGAGGACACATAGCACGCTCAGCGGAAGTTTGTACAGGGTGGTGCGATGTAGGAGCGCACCTTGCTATCTTGGACGAGTACAGAGGCAATGATATCATCGGGATCGCCAATTCTGCCCAAAGCAGGGATATTGCGGTAATCTACGCAGGTGTTGAGGTCAATTCAGCTAACCACGTGACACTGAACGCACCGTGAATGTGCATCCATCCTTGCTGAATCTGGATCGCGCTGTTGGTCCATACGTCATCCGTACCCTCGCGTAGTGCCTGCTCGACCGCTTCGTGTAAGAGAGGTCGGAAGCGTGCTGAAGAACGTTGGAAAGTCCTGGGATAAGATGTCGGGGACGTGAATGGATAGCGTGGACGCACGATTTTCGACAAAGTCGTTCAACCCGGCATGAACGTCTCCGGAGCCGGCCTCTGTGACAGCGGGGAGCCAACCGAGGATGGTCGCTGAACGGGGCGACGGGGGTGGGGCGGGGAGGAAGGAGAGGGCATAGACGGGGGTCGATTGGGAGTGGTCTGGCTCACGGGGCAATGGAAGGAGGTGGTAGAACAGGTCCGGACGGGAGGGGTCAGCTAGCGGAGGTTGCGAAGAGGACCAGCGGCGGAGTTGGAGTTGGAGGGGGGTTATCCGGAGTTGCGGATGCGCGGGTAGTAGAATTGCGCGGAGCGGAAGTCGGGTAACGGCGGAGGCGCAGAGGGATGGCCGAGTCAATCGAATGAGTCGGGACCGCATTGCAGGCAGCAAGTCAAAACCTGATCCCAATTAGGACTTACGATGAAGTCATTGAAGACGTGAGAAATATTACATAACTCACTATACAGTACCAACGAGCATATTACCCACGAACAAGCCCCATCCCTTTCCTCAGTCACTTCAATCAACCGACGGGTACGTCCCTATTCTCGAAGAATTCACCCGCATGTACTCACTATTTACTTGCAAGAATGAGAGAGAAGTGGAAGAAAAAGCGTTCTCGCAGACTCAGACGTAAGCGCAGAAAGATGAGAGCCCGTTCCAGTACGTGTCCCATCATCCCTCGTGTTGGTGTCTTCTCATCTTCAAACAGAGTAAACGACAAACTACAGTCGAGCTCGTGCAGTCAGGACGCCTGCTCGAGTAGTAACACAAAAATGTGCAGGTGGCCGCGGTCACATCACATTGCACGCACGCTCTCCTCTTGGGAATTCTGGAGGGATGATGCCCCTTCCCCTCTCTGGTTGGGACTCGCAGGAGGGGGGAAGTGGGGGCTGTAGGGTCACTAACTGGAACCTTGTATCCTTGATTTGCGAATGATCACAATGTCTCTGTCATCTGATCCATTGGCGTGATTCGACTACAATCGTAACCAATGTAACCCTGGCTTTGGATGGTCCTATCTGCCCCATTTTGTTGGCAAGCGCTGACGCCATTGCTGAATGTTTAGTTTTAGATCAGTCTCTTAAGTAACCATAGGTCGAAGAGCGTAGTTGCACCATGGACAGTAGACAGGTGCCGAGTATCCTGTTCCGTTAGGTTGCTCACGATAGAGGCGTGGGTGAGTGCTATGTCGTCCCAATTGCGCAGCGATGCCATGATGAGGTCTCTTCTCATGCGACCGAACTCAAAATGATTTGCACGAACCTACCGTGATCGGCTTGAAACTAATGCATTGCAGTCGCACATACAGAGGCGAACAGGGCCAACACAAAAGCGACACATACAAGGTGACCAGAAAACATCACTTCTTCTTCGACGTAGCTGGTTGGGCGGGTTGCCACTTGACAGGATGTTTGTTATATACCGGCCAGGGTGGAAGCACGACCTATTGGTACGCCACACGGTCAGCATTCCACCAGTCCAGGCTAAAAGCAAACTGCGCATTGCGTACCAACGCAAGGACGACCGTGGAGAGAACAAACGTTCCCATCGACACGCTCAGCGATTGGAGTGCGAAGCCGAGTACAAAAGAGAGGATCTATGAACAATTGAACATAGTACCTCGGGCGGACCAAAGCAACTTACGGTACTCGATATGAGCGCTATGCGAACAATGTCGTCCACTTTCTTTTGGCCACGAAAATCCTATATTGTGTCAGGGAGGCCAATACCACGGACCCGCGACAATATACTGACGATTTTGCCCTCGAGGAGGTCCCTGAAAGACGACATGGTATGGTGACACGTTGAGCGTTCGCGTCCAGGTTTGACAGAGCGTTCTCTATTACGTAACAAATTGTTGCTTGTGTTCCCGCACCACCCGCCGGAGTACGGTAAAAGCCACGACAAACACCATTGATATCTACAAAAAGTATTCATTCACACATGAAACGCGTCAGTACGTCCACCTCCAGTCATAAAATCATTCTCAAGCCCGGTCTTGGCCGTGGAAGCGCCACCATCATCACACGGCGGTCCTACACGCCTGTCGTCCAGACCCCTGCCTCCTACCCCGAGGAAGCCGACGATGTCGACGAGGACGACGTCCACACGAAGCGGGAGGAATCCGAAGGCGTATTGGATGAGGAAGAGCCTGCCGTGGAGGGCACGGATATGGATATGGAAGGCGAGGGTGATTTGGAGGGGAGTGGCATAGACGAGGGGCACGATGAAGAGGGTGGCGACCGTGACGCAGGTGCTTCCGCTCGACCTCGTGGAAGGCCAAGAGGGCGCGCACGTGGAGCTGCTCCGAGTACACCTGCGGTGCGCGTGAGGGGGAGAGGCCGTGGCCGCGGTAGAGGACGGGGTCGCGGGAAGGGCTTGACGGCTCGCTTCTCGGGAGAGGGTGGTGAAGGAGAAGGCGAGGGAGAAGAGGGCGAGGAAGGCGGACGTGCATGGCGCAGAGTTGGAGATAAGGTGTATTATATCGAAGGCGACGAGTTCGTCACAGACGCCGATGAAAAGGGAAACCAAAAGATTGATATAGATGGAAATCTGCTTGATGGTGGGTGACCATTCACTTTCGCGCCGAGCCTGTCTTTTTAGTGGTCAAATATCTGACGAGTATCTAGGTCGACGCTTTAAATGTAGCACCTTCATTCTTCCTGATCGACATCCGACACGACAGTATATGCTTGCCATCGATGCTGCGCGTTCCTCGGGCTTCCGAGATTCATTATACTATTTTCGTCGCAACGCACTCGCGCTCAAACTCAGTGCTTCACATCAAGAAAAAGAGGCACTCATACAAGCCGGAAAGCTTGGTGCTCATCTCAAGACACGCAGCGTCACATTGGTCACTGCCCGAAGCGCATATAAACTACATGGCGCCAAGATGATCATTGGTGAGTGGGTTGATGCAATGTGTAGTCAATTCGCCGTTCAGAGTTTTTAACGTCGATTCTCTTCAGATGGACGCTGGGTCACGGATGATTATTACGAAGATCGCGTACTCGCCGACATTACCGCCAAAGGTCTTTCCCCAGGTGACTTTGTCGGCGAGCTTCCGGATCCCACTGCTACTTCGGCGAGCAACGTTCCCGCCATTTCTGCACCGAGCCAAACGTTTTCCGGCACAAATCAAGGTGTATATCGTGCTGGGGGCCCAACTACGCTTTTCGGTGGCTCTGGATGGGGCCCGTTCAGTGACGGACCGCATAGTGCTGTCAGGAAGAGCATGCTGTCTCGCGAGGGTCTTACTGGGGAAAACTGGATGTGGGAAGCTGCGAGGAGAGTCCACGAGATGAATACAGAGTGGGCCAAGATGAGGCAAGAAGCGAGAATCGCATGCGGGGGTGTCCTAGAGGGCGGTTCCAGTTCTGGAAAAGGGAAGCAGAAAGAAGAGGCGAGCGGCACGATGGATGTCGATGGGGAGGGGGACGTGGGACAGAAGAAAAAGGCGGACGACGCCGAGTTTCCGTTGGGTGTGTACGAACCACATACGGGCCTCGTACATTGTGCGTTTGAGCTTGCTTCCCTTGGAGTTACTGATCGTTGATGTCGTTCTTCGAGTAGACCGTGCGGACACGCAACCGATGAGGTCTCGCTGGGAACAGATTGCCCCTCGGCGCGTTCTCGGTGGTACAAAGGTAGGGAATGGTGCATGGGCTTTGGCTTGGGTGGACACCTGTCTCGAGCTCGCGGGTCCGAATGACCTGGATCCGTACGCGACAGAGAGAGATACGTTGATGGCTTCTTTGAGCTAGTGCAGTGGTGCATGGAACGACAGCGCTAACTTGCTGCGACGTCTTGTGGTGATACGAAATGGCATTCACGTCTCTCTCCGAGAACAGAACCGACGTGTCCATTTGGAATCAAGCATCGAGCGACACGCACTTTCAGAGGTGTGGATGTGAAAGTTTCACCGACACCTCCACAGGTTCAAAGTAGCTTTGCACAAAGAGGCGTTTCAAGGGCGATACAGGTGGCCGTGTTTCCCCTTGTCCCATCCAGTGCCACCTTTCCTTGCCGCACGTTCCGGCCCGCAGTCCCATGCAGTACAGTGACCTATGCCCTGCACGAAATGATAACGGTCCGCTGAGCGATCTGTTCAAAATTCTCGCCGTTGCCAGGGCTCAGTACTCAGTTACGTGCCGTGCAGAACACGAGTTCAAATCACTAATCTACAAAGCCACGATGGAACGTTATCGCTTGACTGCTCTGCTACGAGCCATGTGAGAGCCCTGGTTGGAGGATGGCTAGCAGGAAAGGAAATTATGCCTACTAAAAAGCACACCAATGAAGCCTAATGCACTCGCGGGCGCTCAAGAATTCAATTTCGCTCCCGCCTTGGATCAATCCCACTGGCCTCGCGCAAGGCATTTATCCTTCCACAGGCACAAGGTTCAGTCACGAGGTACTTATAAAAACGGCAAGTGCACAATAGAGGACAGCCATTACAGGTACTTTGAATCACAGGAGATTGCCACGACGGAAGACCATGAGGCGATTGCGTGTTTTCCCTCATCGAATGGGAATGATAGTTGGACGAAAGCGATGCCAATCGCCTGACATCCGGTGGGTGGATCTGGCCTTTGCAATCGGCGAGATCGCAGACAATAAGTACTTTTGCTGTAGTCGACCGCTATGACTATAAGCCTGAGAATGACCCCGACCCTCAGAACAGGGGGCTGATTGTTATCTCTGATGCGATGCCTCTATGTACGTTTTAAGTGTGTGCCAACCCGTCTGCTGCAGATATAAGAAAGCCTCATTTTTAGAAGTCCACAACGTTCAGCAATCCGACATGCATGAACATATATTTGACCTTGTCACACTCGCAAACATAGATTCTACACTCTGGGCAGATGCTCTCCCCCTCCCGCCCCTTTCTGCCGCCGAGAGCCAATGGAATCCCACACAGATCCACGCAGTGATCCTGACAGATGAATCCGACACTGATTGGTCCATTTCCCCACCAAACGGAGGTCTGGTCGCAGCTGGTAAGATTGACAACATCGATGATTGCTCTATTGATACCCTGTCAGGCGACGTGCACGAAAGCCCTCATTGGAACGATGATCCACAGGGCATATCTGCACTTGACACGGTGATAGCAAGCTTTCCTACTGTCCCTTTTGCTGTGCCAGCACCCACTTGTGGACTCGTCAGCGGCTTGCCTTGCACTCTACCGCTCGATGGTTCAATCAAGTCCATTAAATTGCACCTCCGTCTGCATGGTCATAGGCATCCGCAGCGGCAGGCTGTTCAGTGCCCGTGGATGGGGTGTCCCGACACGTTGCAGTGGATGAATATGTCAAGGCATATCCAGTCTATGCATCTCGGCGTTCGATTCAGGTGTTTCAACTGCAACAAAGCATACACGCGACTGGAAGGGTTAGCTAGGCATACTGCATCACTAAAGTGTAACGCTCAGTATCCGTTCTACATCGAGATAAGCGTACTCACTAGCGGATACTCTCTAGGTGCTACAAGCGCTAGTGAGCTAACTTAAGAAACAAGGTCACGATCGCGCGGTCGTAGAGTCGGATTCATTTGGAGTGCCATCGTCATTATATGATGTGTGTGTGCGGGCTGAGATGATTATTACTACTAAATGCTTACTCCGTGTCCGATGATATGACTGGGGTAGCTCTCAGTGAGCATACTGATGACCAGACGATTTGATCGATGTGGTCCAGAAGAGAATTGTCAACCTGACCTGGTTGTACCGATACCAGAGATGAGCTGTAAGCCGAGTCAAGGAGACACGTCGCAGGGGTTGGCCGAGTAGCACCGGGCAAAGTTCCCAGTGTTCTGGCACGATCGGGGATGATTGCCTCGTCAATTTTCTCGTTCAAACTGCGCGACACTGCCTTAAGGGGTTCCACCGCCGTACGCAACTGTCCAACTAATAGGCACATCACCTCACTGCTCCCCACACAGACGGAAATGCAAGACTACCTTTCGAATTTATAGGATGACCAAGCTCGATTCAATACGGTGGTTTGGAAAAACATCGGGATGTTGCGCGCGCGGCCCAAGACCAAAAACCTGGCATTTGACGATGATCAGATAAGATTTCGAGATCAGAAAGTCGTTCTGATAACGAAGCATGGTCTCTAGATCTGTAAATGGGTTGAGTTTGTCGCGGTCTTTGAAGCTTTTCCGTTTTGTGTAAGTACTTCCTCCTGATAGGCTCCGAGCTACATCGTAGTTGCCTCAGACCGACCTAGTTTGAACTCACTCTACAAGCACTGCTGGGCATTCGGAAAAGTTTCAAGCAGCAAATCCATCGAGATCTCTGCCTCAATCCACGGAAATCTACTTGGGTACTCTCTCACCACTTTTTCATGCTTTAAAAGGCTGGACAATATGAATACGTGTCCTCTATATGTTGCCCGTGAAAGACGCGTTGTTACGTCGTTGTGCATATGGGGGTCCAACCATAGTAGTCCAATCGCGTCTATCATTCGCGCAAACTCTGGAACGTAGCAGAATAAAGTAGACTCTACCTTGGGGCATCCTCACATACTTTACACCCGGACAGGCTTACTCGTCGCGTCAAACCACGGCAGCACCTACAAGCCCCGACAATGCAAGTATGTGCGCTTCGCAGATCGCCGAAAAGTAAAATTCGTGCTCCGAGTTGTGTGGTTCGATCAAGTTGTGTGCAATCTCGTGTGCGAGAGTGAAGAACCTAAACATGGTAAAGCGTCCAACAAGAAAGCGACCATGAGTCACTGGAGCGGACGAGGCTGCACGAAGTAGACAGACCAAGATATCTGAGCTTGCTGTTGGTAACCATTCTTGACGTCCTGGTCATCTGTTCGGGGGTGATCTCGGCTCTATCATCACTAAGAGTTGAGGGCATCCATGAGACTCACGCCATGCCTCAAAATAGCGCAGGTTGAGGAAAATGCTTCCGTTTCTGTTGAACGCGATGAGTCCTCCGGCCATGTCATAAAAGATGTGCAACGAGGTTGTCGGAAGGTTGTATATCTGAGCAAGGGGTGTAATGACGTGTATGAATCGAGCGAGCGGGTCGCGCATGCGCGTTATGAAGGTGTTGGTGTCGGGCACATCTATTCATCACTCAGTGGCCAAGACTACACTCATCTCAACGTTCATGTCCACGCTCACCTTTGGTAGCAAACACCCTCACGTCGCCCATTTTCCCTGGTCAGATTGTCAGTAACCAGGGACCGATGAATGAACCCCCGCCCTACCGAGGAGCTCCAGATTTCCAACCTGGCCAGACGCATCGCAGTAACCCTCGTTCAGGGACTCCTTGACGATCTCCATCCTCTTGCGATTATGGAGTAATGTCCCTTCTTCAGGTTTGCATGCCTTGATTGCCATGTCAACGTTGGCGCCTGAACAACCTACCCATCAAATCATAATCGATGTAGACGTGTAATATATCACCCACGAATGTTACTCTGGGGTGTCACATGTCGTGTATTCCTGTCATGAAATGATCAACACGACATTCGTTATAAGTGCATCTCGAACGTACTGTGGAGCCTGGGGAGACGGGCTGGATCTAACGATCTCCGAGGAGGATGGCACGTGTGAAATGAGCTTGCGTTTCAAATTTTGTAGCGCATTACTGATGGGGTAGGGGTTGTTGGTGGGCTCGGGAGTGGAAGGGGGAATCGGTGGACGTGGGATTACCAACTCATTTGGAGGTTGCTCTGGTACGCTGGGCGTCATAACTGGAGGTGGGATTGTGGGAGGTGGAGATGAGCCAGGTGCGGGCTCCCAGCCTCCAGGTAACCCAGCGCGCCGCGTGGGTGACTTGGAGCGTGATGCAATAGAATCAGGATGGTCCGCTCTTAGAGGTTGTGGCGCCACCGGTTGGGGGATGGGGGTCGTCGAAGAGTCGGACATTTCCGATCCGATGTAGCGGCTTCTCCTGGCTTCTTCCGCCAACTTCCTGTCTTGTTGCTGCTGTTTGAGGATCTTGTCGACTTATAGGACACATGCGTGACTCAGGAAACTCAGGAGCAGGTGTGTACATAATACTGACCGTTATAGCCTCTTCGTTTCAACGCTTTCAGATCGGTAGAGAGAATCGTCATAAATAGCAGGGCATCGTGGACCTTGGCCTTCTCGAATAACAACCGACACAGAGACGTAGCAACTCTGGTTAAGCTGAGTACCAAAAGTAAAACAACGAAGAACGGAGCGCAGGAACTCACTCATACATGTCCACTTGTGCGGTGCCGGACAGCCACAGTTCGATCGGTCCCATACCAACACGCTTCGCAGCTGCCGATGCGTCCAGCGTCCGCGTCGTCTTGCCACTCCCGAAATCAAGCGTTTTGGAGACGACCAACTTTGCAAATACCTTGACTTTGAAATTATGCACGTCAGAAAGCCACGAAAGGGAGACCTTCGTGCGGCTGTGCGTGTGCTCGTGGAGGAACAAGGGTAGCCTCTCGAGTACGAGAGCCCGGACGTCAGAGGCAGTCTTCGTGTCCGACCTTTCGTTCGAGACTTTATACTCCTCTCGAACGACACTGGTCAAGCGTCGCGATCCAAGCGATGCATAAAAGCCTGTAGTCACATAGTTGGTCGTGATATACCCCTCTAGCCAAACCACAACGTATACGCACTTTCCAAAAGATCCTCTTGAGGTGCAGCAAAGATGGAGTCGCTGAACAGCTGGTATGCGTTCGTATCGTCGGCAATCACGATCTCATTGGGTTTCCGCAGATCGTGCAGATCTTCCCACCCATCTTCATCCCATTCCGCAAACGATGCCTTGTCTAAGAACGTTTTCGAAGCTTTCTGGCGACGCATACCCAGCAAGATGGGTGATGTCTTCATCTTGTTCTTTGTGCCAAAGGTAATAGTATGACTGTTGACAGCTAGATTGCGCAGCTCCGCCAAGTAGCTGGGGACCAAGTAAGTAAGTAGGTGGACAACCACTGACAGGAACAAGGAGCAGAACACGCACTTTTCGTACCCTCCAGAAAGTTCGTAAAACTTTTTTGGGTCGGAAATCAGGATCTCCGTAACCTCGTCTATAGAGGGCTCGTTCTTCGAACCACATGCGCTCAGAAACCTATTCGCGACGGGCCCGAAATCGACAAAGACAAACAACTTGGAGTGGAATTCGCCTTTCATACCGTCGCCGAGGTAACATTGAGTAGGCGTGAGCCATCGCAATGGTTGAGCACCTGAGCCCTTCGTGGGGACGATCGGCAGTTTTGAGAGTATGGTCAACTGGGATTGGGTGAAGCCTATTACACCCCGTAAAAGGAAGGAAACAAAGCGTGAGGGGAACGCTTACTCGAGATGCGCTCAGCCAGAATCTCAAACCACTGCCGCGCGGTTGCTTCGTTGGGTGGCGGTGTTTTCTCCAGGAGGGAGAGGAGCATCGATGTAGGAGGGTGAGGCTGTATGCCTAGTTTACCAACCGCGGCTTCTCGGCAACTGTCTTGGACGACCGAGAAGCCAAGTGCTTTCCACTGAGTTCCAGAGAACACCTAGAGTGGCAGAAGTAACCACGTTAATGGAGATAGCATGATGCTATGAGGGTAATGTACCTCGCCTAGGTTTCCTAAATGGGTACCATCCTCTCCCTCTGAAGGAATAAATGCAATGTGACCGAAGTTGTCTGGATTATATTCTGGGTATTTCGAAGGAATATTGTCGCACAGGTATTTGAATGCAATCGTGCGAACAGCGGGGTCCGAGGAAGAACACAGCGTCACCGTAGTCTCTAGAGGCGGGAAGCGACGCAACCCGAGCCGATAGAGCAGCTTGGCTACCAAACCATCAGGTCAGTTGCTTTTCAATGTGCAATGTCCAGAACCAACCTTCTTCTGAATTATTCCGCCACTTGGGTTTCTCCCCCCAATCAATGATGGGAAGCCGCAGGTGCCGGAAGACGTTTACGGGTTCATAGAGCTCTCGAGCACAATAGCGAGGCCTCTTCTTGCCTGCAGCCGGCGGTGCACCTTCCTTGGTAAAGGCTGCCGTTGACGCTAATCTAGCGAGTTCCTCCGTCGTCAGGGTATCCCGTACCTGGACAAGATAGCCCACGAGGTCGGAGATACTCCAATCTCCCGTCTTCACCATCCTAGATACAGAGTTGCAGTCACGGCACCGATAAGGCCACATCGACTTACCGATCGAAAATAAGCTGGAGATCGACATGTTTCCGGACACCAATAAACGAGAGTAGCTTCTCCATCTGGCCCTTGATAACGAGACCTGAGGAAAACTGTACTAGCGGAAGGTCGCTAAACAGCGTCATGTTGGTGCTGGGGAAATACGAGAGTTCCGGGGATGCTAGGCCGCAAGATGTTGGGATACACTTCTTGCCGGCGAACGCCTTCTTTGCGGAAGTGTGCATCTCATTTGATAGCGAAGACCATATGCGAGATAGAATGGTCAGTACACGCTCAGCCCAGTCAATCGACTTGGTAAAGTCGTAATTTGGATTCGCAGACATGACATTGGGTTGGGAGATGTGCTGTAACCAGTCGATGATAGTGAATTCGACCCAGTGGAAACTCGTCAACTCGGAAGGCGTAAAATGCTTGGTGATATTCAAGGGCATGAGGGTCACGGGAAGCGGTCCGTCCAATGGGATATGGGTACCAAGCGTCTTGGTATTGATGAAATAGTGTACTGATGACAGCGGAAATACTCTTCCATCTGTACTGCTGAGGACCGCCGCATTCAATAACTGTACGCGGATCTGAGCCATATTGACATCAGTGCTATCTTGCTTAAGGCCGGTCCACCATCTAAGACAACCAATGAGTTCCTCTTCGCTGAGAGGATGTTGCCGTAATTCTTGCAAGACATCGACAAAGGTTATAGGGGAGAGCATGCCTTGAGCCTGCAGGGCTTTGATGGTATGCCCACCTTCCTGGATGACAGATTGCGGCAAGACTGGGAGGTGCTTGAGAAATTTCGAGAAGACAGGGTCGAATTCCTTGATATCAGCGGCGCCACGGATACCAGCAGATGAGAGAAGCCTCAAGGGCAAAGTCGAACATCCATAAAACGATGTTTCCAGCAACCGCGATACCTCCGATGAGGGGGTAGAGTGATGGAAGGTGAAAAATTTGAGAACATGAATAAAACGCTGAAGGAGCCAATCCTCTAACTCCTGTGGTGGACGGAAGTCTGGGGTACCGTTAGATTTAGCTGCGCCTTCCCACAAATTCTGGATGTTGGAGAGCTCCAATTCGTACGCCGCGCGAGCCAGAAACCCCCCAACATACAGCAATTCTTTATTCCAGACTGGAACAGCCTAAGCAGGTATTGAAGGGTCATAAAGAGCTGCTTACCTGCAATGTTCCTGTCGCTGAGAGGGGTCGCGTGAATATATATATATGACAAGACAAGATGACACGCTTACACAAGATCTATTGACTCACGCTCGACGGTCGGGATGAAACGGGACGCCATGTGGCCACCGATACCTGTCGTTTGACCGGTAGCGTGCCCCTACGTAGAGAAATTAGTGAAAGGTGGAGGTTGAAAAGACATTGATGCAAACAATGAAAACTCGCGTATGCCCAACCCTATCGTGACGTTAGTTGACAGATAAGGTGAGAATTGGTGTTACAGACCCACTCAAATCCGCACGAAGACCCTGGAAAATACTTCCGCACGCCACTGGCTGGTTCTTGTCATCGGCAAGACTCTGATCATACTCATCTTTCCCTGTCTTCGTATGAAAGAGGATAAGTCTTCACCAGGTGACCTAATCGCATCGAAACACTCACATAAATCAAATCATATTTGAGCCGTGCAGGAGGATTCTTCTTTGTAGACCGGAGGAGCTCAGCAGAGAGTTTCTTGTCCACCTTGACGTCCACCTCTGCAGTGAATAGAGTGAGAGTCACGTTCATCTCGTGCAATTCTGTAGGATCTTTGGGATGGTGTGGTGGTTCCGCTGGAGTCTCAGGCTGAGGTGCCGATTGGTTCGTAAAGACAGAAACAAGGGAAGAGAAAAAGCCACCCATAGGTTTGCGTGGCTCCAAGACCTCTAGCAGTGGTCGTTTCTCCGTCCCAACAGCATAGACAGCATGCATGACCTCTGCCTTGATCCTGATGGCTAGCGTTGGTTGATGATTAGTAGGCATATAGAGGGCACGGAGAAGACTCACGGTGGGATTGTATACCTTTGACATTCATGATATTCGACTGGCTGGATCGTTTTAATCCTCTGGGAAGGTCGACAGCTTTAGCCACTCCAGGTGACTTCCTGACGTGGCCAATGCGATACTCGTCAAAATACACACTGACGTCGTTGAGGTGAACCATGAACGTGATTGACGATACAAGAAATCGCATAAAGTCAAACGCCGGCGGTATAGGACCAGCCTCTCGGAGCGTCATCTCGAATGTTGTCCATGGGTCTGCGGTTCCTTTCGAAGGGAGATCACCGCGACGAACATTTAGCTAATAGATGATACTATGAGGGGAAAACTGGATGTGCTGGAAAAAAAATTATCATACCTGGTCTTTGTTATCCTTCCAATAAAATTGCATTCCATGCCCTGAAAGGAAGCTAAACCATATGGTCCCAAAGATATAAAATATTATACCTCCAGACGATACAAACGGATTCTCCGTCACCGAAAATAAGCTGTAAAATCCTAATCGAACATTTATCCACCGCCATGTCGACAGAGACGTTTTCACTCACCAACACCAAACGCGCCAATCTTTTCCTCGTCAGGGTTTCCTTCAGCTAGAGTAAAGCGCATCAGAGGACGGGCATTCCAAAGATAAAGGTGGAGCACCCACCGATCTTTCGTAGTCGTGTCCAATCCTCGTCTCTGAAGGTGATTCCATTGTTTCTAAACGTCCATTGGGCGACCTCAATCAAAGACAAGTCAATAAAGGAGTGCATAAAACGACATAACAGAACCGGGTCCACGTACATGGGTAGACTTGAGATTAGGAAGAGAGGGTACATCGATGTTTCCTGGTTCGTCGTCCTTCCGACGTAGGTATGCAGCAGTCTCGAAGCGAATTTCAACTGCGGACGACCGGGCATCGTCTGAGTTCTGGAGGAGTTCCCGGAATACTGACGCCGTCAAAAATCTGGAGTTGAGAAGGCACCGCCGCCGAACGTCGCCAGGACCTCTCACCGGTAAACTCGCCGGAGTAGCGCGCAAGTACCTTGTCGATCAATGCACGCTGGTTAACTTCTACCGACTCATCTTGTCCGGTTAGCCACTAATGCAACCAAGAGTGGGTAAGAACGTGGGACTGTAGACTGGTGGACACACCAATGCGTTACGGTCGTGGGCCATGTGTGGTAGGTTCGTCGGGAGCGCCGGCTACTTACTGTCCCGCTGCGTGAATTAATGAATGTATATAGACCAATATATTCTTTCTGGTAGAAAAGACCAGCGTATCGATGGACGGGCGTGAGCAGTCGTGAGCTCGTGAGTCGTGACGCCGTTGAAAATGGTGAATCAGATGCACTTTGCAGGGTCCTGGGCCTGGTGGCGAGCAATCAGGCTTGTGTGCTTTGTAAGCGGAACACCTTACTCGTACATGTTGCGTAATTCGGGTCACGCGCATCACCTACTTAGTCTGGTGAGTGGTGACCAGACTAGTACAAGCTGCTGGACGGGTTCCCTTTCAGGTCCGAGGTGGTAAGAAGTTGCAATACAGCTATCTCAGACTGTAACGCATTTACTGAATGCATATAAGCTGAACGCTGCAGATCAGCCTGCAGCGCAACTGAAATACTGCTGAAATCCTCATCCGAAGGGTGTTCTGATCCTTGGCATTCGAATTCCGAATTGAATAGCCACGCTTCCGTTGGCAAAGTGGTACGATCACACTTCCGGGGACGAAACTTTATGGGGTATCTAAGAAGCCCCTTAATCGCCGAACTCGTTGGCAGGATGCACATGGGCGGGATCACCCCGCACCCAAAGATGGAACGGCATACCAGGTGCATAACAATCCTGTAGTTGTGCAGCAATCCCTGTTAGTACGCCTCTATGTTCACATTACATAGCAATATCCATAGCTATATGACAACCGGCTTAAGTTCCCAAACCTGGACCTAGCCTGACTACTATGGGAGCTAGACAATGCTGTATAGTGCTCTGCAGCCCAATGCAGTTTACTGATATTGCCATGTCCCCCCTTCTTATCTCGTCCAGTGCTACTTTTCCTTGCCGCACGTTTCGGCCCGCAGTCCCATGCAATACAGTGACCTATGCCATGTATGAAGCAACAGCGGTCTACTGAGCGATCTGTCAAAACATTCGCCATTGTCAGGGCTCAGTTACAAGCCATGCAGAACATGGGTTAAGGCTATTAATTTGCAAAGACGCAATGTAGCGTTAATTGAACACGATGTCTTTGTGTTTTTGCCTTGATGGAAACTCCGTTAGCGACCCAGATCGCCGCATTGCATGATGTTAAGAGCCTGACTTGATGACTTAATGTCAGTCGGGTTTCTGAGCGAATCTGTCTGCAAGTTTTGAGAAGGCCACCCAGCTGCCCCGCTTGATCGAGCCCTTGTGCCCTGTCTTGCAGCTGCTGTATAATTCGCACTCACACTTTACCGTATCGCAAACCCCTTTGTTTCCCGGTCGGAATTTGTGCCCCGACTTGGACAAACAACGCGCATGCAATGCGGATCTGTGAGATGGTCCAGATCTAACGCTGTCAGCGGCCAGTTAATCTCTAATGTAGCCGAGGGCTTGAAGCTGACCTCAGAGCCACCGATCCTTGGTTTCCTTTATTCTTAATTCAGCGCCTATCCCATCACCAGAACCACAACTCGCCAGTTTCTCCACTCCCAACTTTTCCGCCGCCGAGCCCTTGGAAATTTCCAACTCTAGTATGCCGTATCTATGCATGCGACTCACCTGTATGGTTGCACCCTACTGGTAATGTTGCGATACGACATCAGATAAAGTGTGTAGGCCGTCCCTGAAGCTTGAACGGTGATAATGATCTGGCGAGCATTTGTCTCCGTTTTGGGCCCAAACGTAAGATCATGTTTTATTCGCTGTAGACGTCGTTTGGCGACTGTTAGTGTGCTCCATATCGGATGATGATCAATGAAATCACTGGCGCTGGTAGATGCTGTTCCGGCTTGCGACCAGGACCTGGGAACATTCTGTCGTCCAGCTGCGCCGGGAACCGACTTCCGGTCGCCGCCTTGGGGCCACTCTGATGGAAACTTGCTTCATTATCAAACTTTGGCCTCAGATTCCGACCTGCAGCTTGCTGTAGAGTTCGCGCTCATACTTCTTCGGGCGTGGCACGGGCACGCCAATTGTTTATCCCATCGTGAGACAAGGTGGTACTGGTTGGCTTGCAGTGTGACATGATAAGCCAGGGCCGGTCAGCGATGCATCGATGATTGATGAAGATGGGAGTTACCACGTTTTCGGGGTCTTGTCGGGGATCATGGAATGTGTTGGCACTCTCACCAATTCGTCGCAGAAGTACGCTTATTGTTCATCTCATCGTCGGGCATGGCATTAGTTAGCAAGCTTGTGTGACGGACGCAAATGGGAAAAAAGGGAGTTGTCGTGTTTTCGGGGTCTGGTCAAGGATCACAGGATCTGTGGGCTCAACATTCCCTTCAGTTTATTGCAGAAGCACATCCAGTGTTTATCTCACCGTCAGATGCATGGTGGTATCAGTTAGCAAGCTCGTGTGACATGATAGGCCTTGGAGCCTGCCTGCGACGGGGACGAGAAGGCAGTTGCCACGTTTTTCGGGGTATTGTCGGGGATGACGGGATATGTTGACTCACTACTCTCTTTGATTTGTTGCCGAAACACGCCTATCACTGTTCATCTCATCGTCGGACATGGTGGTATTGGCTGGCAAGCTTGTGTGACAGTGTGACCAGAGAGCTAGCCAGTGACGGATGGGGAAAAATGGGTGTTGCCACGTTTTCGGGGGCTTATCGATATCTAGGATCAATCGATCACAGGATGTGTCAACTGACCGGCGCTCTCTTCGGTTTGCTGCAGAGAGCTCCCTGTAAATCTGCCATTCAATTCTGTAACGTAGTAGGATAACATCCCCAACCAGCTTTTCCCAGCTCCACCTGAGCGTGTGCACTGGATTCACAACCAATTGTATTCAGGCTCAGTGACCCTCCTACCTCCAAGCGGCATGATTGTTTCGTTGTTTCTCGTCAGAATTCCATCTGTGCTCCTTGAAATGAGTGGTATGATATGTTTCTTTGTCAGAATTTGTATCCCGACTTTGGACAAACGACGCACGTGCAACGCGGACCCTATGAAGCACACTAACAATTAACAGAACCCGCAGCGGATGAAAGCGGATCTTACGTTTAGGTCCGAAATGCTTGCCGGGTTGTCAATGCCACCCATGCTTCGAGCTGCGGGGAGCCTCCGATCACAACGTGCGGAGCCACGCGATGCCATAGATATGGCCCATTCCGGAATTGGGAATTGAATTTCCAAGAACTTGTGGGGTGGTAAGAAGTTGGGAACGGGGAAAAAGCTGGCAAGTCATAATCGGTGGATCCTGCGATTATGGGACAGGTGGTGCATGGTGAATGAAGGGAATTAAGACCCAGTCACTATGAGGCTAAGGTGGGAGATTGGCAGCAGTACGTGCTCACGACATGTCCGTGCCGACGAATATGACCATAAGCTTCAAGTATATCATCCAGGACGATTCCAGGTCTATAGGTTTGCTAATTACATAAGTGCAACATTTGCCATCGGAAGAGCTTAGAGCGCAACTATCCGAAGTGTAATCGGGGTGCTTCACTAAGATGGTAACCGGTCTGATTACTACTGTCCCCGACAGGGAGCTTCCGTGGACATTTCAAATGTTCACCAACTTGGTTTTCGTGGTTGCTGCAGATATAAAGGGGCTCATTTACAGAGGTCATCAACATTCAGCAACCCGGCTTCAAGTTGCACGAACATACCTTTCATCTTGGTATGCTCCCCAACACAAATCTCACATTTTGGGAAGATACTCTTCCCCTCCTGCCCTTTTACGTCAACGAGAGCCAGGGGAACCCTACACAGATCCACGCGGTGGTCCCGACAGATGAGTCCGACATTGATTGGGAGTCTGTTTCCCCACCAGACGAAGGTCTGGTCGCAGCTGGTAAGGTTAATAGAACTGATGATTACCCTACTGACTCCGTCAGGCGATGTGCATGAAAGCTCTCATTGGCACAACGGCCTACAGGGCGTGTCTGTGCTTGAAACAGCAATGGCAGGCTTTCCTGCTGTCCCTTTCGCTGTGCCAGCACCCATCTGTGGACTCGTTGGTGGTTTTCCTTGTACTCTGCCACTCGATGGTACAATTGGGTCCATGAAATTGCACCTCCGTCTGCACGGTCATAGGTATCCGCAGCGGCAGGTTGTTCAGTGCCCGTGGATGGGGTGTCCCGATACGTTGCAGTGGATGAACATGCCAAGGCATATCCAGTCTACGCATCTGGGTGTCCGATTCAGGTGCCCCAACTGCAACAAAGCATACACCCGACCCAAAGGGTTAACAAGGCATACTGCATCATTGAAGTGTAACGCCCAGCGCCTGTTCTGCATCGAGAAAAACTCACCACCAGACGTTCTCTAGGTGCTACAAGCCCGAGGGAGTAGAAGATAGTGGCGGGCTAACCTAGGAAACATGGTCACAACCATGCAGTACACAAGTTGGATTCGTTGTTATCATTATCTAATATATGCGCGCGCTGAGATGATCATTGATGCTTACTGCACATCCGATGGAACGACTGAAGTACTTGCATACTTATGCTGATGATGTGACTGAGGTGACCCAGAGTCTGGAAGTCAGTGAACATGAAAACTTGTGTGCACAGAAGTATTACAAAATGTTGGCGGTCAAATACGACTCGGGTTTCGCGCCCACCTCAGACTTAGTTGGGCCTCTGGGTAACATTCTTGCAAGGGGTTGGCAAAGAAAGAAAGCATCCCCAAAGTACACCATTCATAACTGTGTCATAGAGCTATCCCCGATGTCCGTTACACGCCAAGTGGAACACGGGCCGAACCTAATCCAGTTGCAGATAGGCTCAATGGTTCATTTCGCTCCCACATTATCGGACACCGCTGTGGGATCCCTCGTCACCTAACCCAAGGGAGCCGACAATGCCGACGGGGACGACGCCCACATGAAGTGGGAGGAATCCGAGGGGCGTTTTAAATGAGGAAGAGCTACTGGTAGAAGGTGCCGATACAGATATGGAAGGGGCACCGGGAGGGGAACTGGGAGGGAAATGACGTGAACAAGGAGCATGACAAAGGGGGCTATACTACAGTGTATCCCATATTCCACCGCCCCCGGTAGTGTGCGAAGCCACGCAGGTGGGTTCCTTGCATAGACATGGGCCATGGCGCACCACGGAGGTCGGATATCTCCAAGCGTGGGGTGGGAAATTGGGAACAGGCAGAGTTGGCAAATTTGATTCTGTTGAGTAGGGCGGCAATGACAGCATGCCATGGCGTGGAAATTCACACTGGCCAACACCTTGTTCAGCTGTCTTGTGGCCAGTGTAACATTGATATGGAATGTCTGAATGAGCTACGTTTTGCAATCTTTCATGCCCACGAGACTTCAAAGCTTCAAAGCTTCGGATGCCGCCCAGGTAAGTGGTTAGTGCGAATGTTGTTGGTCGCCAGCACAGCTAAAAGCAACTCAAAGCACTGGGGGAGTTCTGATACCCGGGTTGCCAGTTGCGGTCGAAGGGGTACAGACACACCAGAGGGTAGGAATGACAAAAAAAAGGTTGGGTCCTGGCTTGAGGCCTTTGATCCCTGTGGACCATGGTGTCATATGAATGATCTCCGTCACAATCACGCCGAGCCCTCTTGGGTCACTACCTACTAGTTCACCTTACACTGTAGTCCTGCGTTTGGGCAAGGGTCCAAATATCTTAAATCAACGTCGATGTCGTCGAGATTTCGCACGGCAGCAAGGGCAGTTTCCTGGGGACACGAACAGCAGAAGCATATGAGACAGAGTGACTTGCAGTGATTTGATGGGCATGGGGGACGATCGGAATGAGTCAGACGAAATGGTTTGAGAGACAGGAGATGGATTCCGGATGTACCAGCCAATTCACAAAAAGCGTAACCTCTAGATTTTCTGACCTCTCTCCAGAGGTTGAAACAGAGCGAGAATCGCACATAAAGCCAGCGACTCGACCGACAATTTGTATAAAGATGCCGATCAACCGCTCGCTGAAGACACGAAGCGTGCACGGGAAGGTACTTTTCTCGCCCACGTTGCACGGAATATACCGGTACGTCGGAGATCTCCAAGTGCCCCAAGGGAATCTCGGATAGTTCCTAGATCCACAAACTTGGCATATGGGATCAGTGACTGCCTTGTATCAGTCTGGTGACCGGTCCGTCTAGGAGGTCAAATCATCGACACGGTTTGACCCCATAAATGAGTCCGTTTTCCAACAACGATGGCGGACCCACTTGTGAAGCTCATCTCCTTGATTGGGACCACATCTTCTCCGCTCTCACCTTTCGAGTACTTGGTACTCGGCATTGCCCGCTAACCCACAGGCTGAAACCCGATTTCTCCCTTCATGCCAAGCCCCTAGCGCAGTCCCGTGCATTGCTGACCCTCGGCCTCACTGGCTGCCTGGCATTGCCATGACCAACCTGTGATTCGAGAAAAAATTCAGGGCCGTTTTGGGCAAAGTTAAACAATAAAGACTCGCGTCACGTCCTTTCAAAGGCCTAGCCTGGTATGCCGAGATCTCGTGTCTTTTTATGGGGCCCGGAACAAGCCAGACCGTCTATCGATAAGGAGACGACAAAGACCGCCTTTGACCGCGATCACAATTCAACGTTTCCATCTCTGAGTGCTGAGTAATCAATGTCCCCCAATCTGGCATGGGTTGTAGTTTATCTGATCTTGTGGGTAGTGATCAAGTGGTACATCATTTTGACCGATCTTATCGTATCATCTCGACAATCATGTTACAGACTTTACTTGTAGTGCCACGGCGAATACCAGACATACGTTCAGACTTCACATGAGTACTTGAGTAGCGAGAGCAACTAATCTCGCTTGTCCTCGGCTGGAGGTTCTCGGACCTGGCAGCTCGGAATATTACTATTTTTTTTCTGCATGCCACAACATTCGCCGACGGGCTGTAATGCAATGTCTTGCGGACGAAATGGAGATTATATAACAATACAGCTTCTGGATTGCGCCAGTCCACTAAGATTTAATTGATACCGTCTGGTTCACATCCACCTCACGCACATGGTTGTCTCTGCCCAGAGCCTCGATAAATCAGTTAAATACCGGCAAGGCTGTAGATATAAGTCTTGCCTTTGAAGATTTTCAACATCCGAGAATCTGACACCATTCATCTTGGTGCACTCTCAAACACAAATCTCATACCTGGGGCAGATACTCTCCCCTTCCTGCCCCTCGCCATCACCGGGAGCCAGTAAAATTCTCGAAGATCTACGCAATGGTTCTGGCTGAGGGATCCGGTATTGACTGGTCCATTCTCCCACCAGTCGACAGTCTAGTCGCGGCTGGTAAGGTTGATAGTGTTGGTGGTGTTATACTGACTTGTCCGTCAGGTAACGTGCATGGAAGCTCTCATTGGAATAATGACCCACAGGACATGTATGCACTGGATGTGGCGATGGAAGGCTTTCCTATTATCCCTTTCCCACTACCAGCGCCCACCTGTGGACTCGCTGGTGGTCTGTCTTGCGTTCTCCCGCTTGATGGTTCGGTCAGGTGCACCAGATTGCACCTTCATCTCCATGGTCATAGTCATTCACAGCGGCAGATTGTTCAGTGTCCCTGGATGGGGTGCCCTGATATCTTGCAGTGGATGAACATTCCAAGACACATTCAGTCTGTCCATCTGGGCGTTCGATTTATATGTTTTAATTGCGGAAAAGCATATACACGACGCAATGGGTTAACCAGGCACACTGCCTCGCTGAAGTGTCATGGTTAGTGTCTGTTCTACATCGAGAAAAAAGTACTCACCACCAAACGTTTTTCAGGCGCTGCACACGGGAGAGCAGAAGATGGAGACCAACCTAAGTAACAGGGTCGCAACCACACACCACCTCGGTTTCTTTTGTTCGGTTGCGTAGTATCGTTGTGATATATGCGCACTAAGATGAATTTTTGATGCTCAATCCTTATTGCATACCCAGCGATTCAACCGGGGAGCCCACATACCGTCCACGATTTAATCAGATCCAGAATCCTAGAGCTAACGGGTGGCGAATACTAAAATATCTTGCGAACATAACTACCCTAAAATATTGACGATGAGATAATCGGGGCGAGGTTTTGGGTTCAGTGACCCACCCCACTGACTTGGTTGGGCCACCGACAATCTCGCAACGCTTGGCCTAGAAAAAAAATCTCGAATGTGGAACGGGACATGTCACGATTCATGACTGTATAATAACCGGTTATCCCCAACGGCAGTTTCCTGATGCATGGAAAACTGATCCATTCGCAGGCGCTCAAGGATTCCCAGAGCTCCTGCCTGATACAGCTCCGCACTGCTCGACCCTTCCTATCCTGAGGAAGCAGGATGACGTCCACATGAGGCAAGAGGAATCAGAGAGCATTCTGGATGAAGCACCTCCCGCGGAAGATACCGATGGGGTGATGGAGGGGGAGGGGAATTTAGAGGGGAGTGACATGGATGAAGGGCATGATGAAAAGGGTGGCGACCGTGACGTACGCGCCCCCGTTTGGACTCACGGAAGGCCGACAGGACGCGCGCGCACAGGACTGTTCCGAATACATCTGCAGCGCCTGCGCAGGGCGGGTAACTAGAACCCACGTTGGATCAACGATTGGACTACCTTGATGCCAAGTTGGGAAGGTGAGATGCGCCCATCGTCGAGTGACACAGGTACCTAGGCCACCCAGAAGATCGGTGGCATGGATATCATCTCTTGAAACAACAAACCGATTTTCTGATCTGGTTGGACAATTATTTGCTGGTATTTGGGGACTTTGTTCCGTGCGGCTATTTGATATTCTGTATATGTGGAATAGTTGTGGGCAGTACTCCTGAAGGATAACGTTAGGCTGGCTGAGGTGGGAGGCACAGGAACGATGTATTAGCACCGCTTCACTGTGTCTGTACCTGGGATCTCGAAGAGTCGTACAACGAGGGATATATGCACAGATAGGTACACATAAAAAAGATGACAGTATACATACCAAACCAAAACATATTCTTATGCCAGTGGAACCAGTTTCGCTTGGTAATGGTAACTTGAAGACATGGGCTAAGAGCCTACCTAGTTGATCATGTTGATACAATGAGAAACATGGCCACTAAGAGATACTAGATGTATCCCGCCAGTTACTAGGCTGCATGCTGCGGAAGCTTAGCAATATGGTGAGTAAGATCAGTTGCTGGGGAGCGACGGGGCTTGAACCTGAGAAAGCCCGAGAAAACCTAGCGATGACCACTGACCATGTTTTCTCCACGAGGAACTGTAAAGTTGATAGAGCTTGAACCATGAAACCTATAGAGTGATACTCGCTCACCATGACGGCACACTAGTCCAATCTTACTTGCTAGTCCAAAGCTCGCGTTTCTATAAATTTGATAGCACCATGGATCTGGTGACTTCCCAGCATTCCAAGGGGGTTCAGCGTCTGTTGCAAAGGTTACTCTTGTTGACAAGTCAAAGGTTGACTTCAACTTCAGACCCGATCTCTAGAAAGTGGTCACCCCTTGCGGCATTCTTAGCAGTTGTGGCAAAGGTAGGGCATTCGGACACCCGTCTCAAGCTACTGAACCCGTACAAGATTTGGTTCAATCAGTGGGGAAATTAGCCGATAATCTGGTGTGAGACCAGCCAGGTCCAATCTCAACCACGCAAGACCACTGTGAACTCCTCAGAAGCTGGGATACATTGATTGCTACTTTGAGCTAGTTCTCCGGTGAATGGAACGACAACCTACTCCCATTTGTGGTAACCAGAATGGCATTTACACTTCACCCCCAAGACTAGCATCGGGCGTCCGGTTTGAATTTTAGCACGACTCGAGGTGGGTATGTCGAACATTGCTAATATGCAGGTTCTACAGGAAGAGCGTTATCATCGGCGGAGACGTTGACTAGATCCTGAAAAGATAATGCGTCAGAGTTTAGCTTCGGACACCCTCGAAGCCAAAACACATGCTTGGTCTTACATTCAAGCCGCCCTGCCAGTCATTACTTCATAAAGCCCATCTCCCACCCTCCTCCCTAACACTTCGCTCCAGAACCACATGATGGCTTCCCATTCGTCTCGAGAACGTGGCATACTCTCCTCTCCTTGACTTCCAGGCTTTATGACCTCCCTCGTGTGCGTGAACCCTTTTGAAAATGCAGTGGACACGTCCTTGGCAATGGAGACCCGCGAAAATATTAGAAGGGGTGTAGGGCATGGTGTGGCGAGTGTCGGATAAGAAAGAAGGGGGCCAGATATGGAAGCCACCGAACCCAGATGACGAGGCGATGGATCTGACTTCTGTTCTGGTTTGGATGTTGTCCTTGTCCTCGCGAGCTCTTTCTTCCACCACGCTAGAGCAGTTTCTGCAGCGACACTGCTCCCTTGGCCAAAACCAAAGAGATGGATGCGATCGGGAGGCCATGTACACTCCGCGACGAGATAATCGAGTACTTTAGCCATGACCTCAAGAGCCGGCGTCGGGTTCGGTCGCTCGATGACTTCACCAAGGGGATCGAAGGACGTATACCATTGAAAGGCTTGCTCGTAGAGATATGGAATTCTGTGGGCCGTCGCTCAGCATCATGGACCAGTCTCGGTGAATGTGCATGATTACTGTTCAGGGGCACGCAGTGCGAGAATGGCTGTTTGGGGAAGATGGAATGATCGACCAAGCTTTGCAAAGGGTGTATGACTGTCCCCTGGAGTATCGGTGTTGTGTTATCGGACGGGAAAATTTGTGGACTAACAAGGGTTACTGACCAAGTCCGTGAAGAAGGACTAACAGGTTCTCGTCTGTTCCATCGTCGCTGGGTGTGTAAGAGAAGACTAGTGGGATTTTCGAGGATTCGGGGGCATATTTGGCACGCGACGATGTCGTCGACGAGGATGCGTGCAAATGTACAACGCCCGGATCCGACATTGTCGAGTTGCATGTGGCGCTCAGGCTCGCCATATTTATTGTTTGACGGGCTTCAACGCACAGAGTTTTTCCAAGGTATCTCAATTACAGGCTCGGGTGTTACTGTTCCTACTCGTATCTATAGGTCGACTATCGTACAATAGGCATCGAGGCGAGGGTAAAACCAAGGCAAGACAAACACAAGGGATAGCAATACGAACCTGGACCGGGGCCGAGAGGGAAAGTCCTACAACCTCTTGCGCGCCTTAGCGGCGTGACTTGATGCCCATTTTTTGTCAGTGATGACCCCTTAGCCCTAGTCCAACAAC
Source organism: Neoboletus magnificus (assembly GCA_003316145.1). Classification (NCBI taxonomy): domain Eukaryota; kingdom Fungi; phylum Basidiomycota; class Agaricomycetes; order Boletales; family Boletaceae; genus Neoboletus; species Neoboletus magnificus. Next base: position 74,791 of record QFEI01002480.1, on the reverse strand, counting down.
ATATAATGCGCGATACTTACAGTGCTGCGGGTATATCAGTGAAGGTGATCTTCCCATCCCCTCCACCAATCGCGAGAAACTGGTTATCTGGAGAGAGTGCGATTGAATGTGCGTCTTGAGTCAGCTGGATGAATTGGTGTGGGGTCCGTGTCAACTCGTCGCAAAGCATGACAGTACAACTCGCAGAGCATATGATGCCAAATTTCGACGAGATAATGCACGCATAGTTGTTATCGGGGGGAACTGTCAATGGCCACTCCGAGACCACCAACGTGGTGGTTACGCTGATTCGCTTGATTGTATCGTTGGATAGAATGAAGATGTATTCGTTCGCCTGCCAGAGAAGGCCAGTGTTGTAGAATGGGGTGACTTTTACTGAAATGTCGGCGAGCAAGCCGCCAGTGCAGCTGTCGTAGACTCGAACAGAGTCACGAAGGAAAGTGGCCGTCGCGAGTAGATTGCCTTGGGGAGAAAATTTCGCGGCTATGACCCAGTACGGATGTTCGAGCGGTCCAACCACCACACTGCGGGTCGCGATGTCCCAGATCGAGGCTGCGCGGCTGCCCGACGCAATGACGAGCCGTGAACAGTCGGGAGAGAAATCAACGCTTGTGACGGTGTGGCCATTATCGTCGTGCGTGAAGACCTCCTTGAATGCCCGCCGGCTGTCCCACACCGTCGTCTCACCCCAACTCTTACCCGCCGCGATCCATCTGCCGTCCCTCGAGACTGCGACAGACCGGACATCCTTTGCTTTCATCTTTCCCACCTCCCGGTTGTCTGCCACTCGCCACACTTGGACCCCTTCTTTGTCCCCGCTCACGAGAAATTCCCCGTTCGCTGTAAATGCCATTGCTCGTATCTGACTTTCGGCACTGATCCCTGCTGGTGGGGTGCGCTCTTGTCCATCGGTCAGCGTCAATGCAGCCGTATGCTTGTTAGCACGCACCATGCGTTGTCGATGACATGCTCTCAGCGATGCCGCCCTCGCGGCGTAACTGAGCCATGGGTAATGGAGGGAGTCAACAAACCAGGTGTGGTCTGCATGCCCTCTTCGTATGACATGCATGTTGCGATTTGTTGATATTGATCAGCTCGCACAGGATCAATCACCTCGTGCTTCTGGCAATGGCCCAATCATCTTAATTAAGCCTGGCGTGAGCCTGCTGATCTTATCTCTCGCGTGACCGTGCTGCCCTTCCGTCACTCGTGTGGGTTTCGTTCCTCTTCGAGGGTTGTTGAGAAGCTATATAAACAGTATCGAGACATCGCACCCAGACTCTTGAACACCTCCCCACGTTATCAAACATGGCCGCTCCTGTCGATTACGGGAACCTCGAATTTACCAGACCCGCCGACAAAATCAAAGCAGTCAATGTTCCGGATATCCCTCAGGAAACATTCATTGGAATGAGGGCTTACGAAGATGCCGCCCGAGGTACATGCTAATTCTCTCCACCCTTGTGTGTGGTTCGGGTGTCATGATTACCGAAGGTCGCGGTCACTAGGTTTCGACCTGTACGGTTTTGAGCGCAACGTGAAGACTGCCACAGGGGAAATACCTGGTGGTATCTTCCTCTCTCATCGTCCAGAGAATGCCCAGGTGTCCCAGGTTTACAGGATCTCGACCAACCCGACCAACACAGAGCTGGAACGTCTCACGTATTTCAACATCGGGACTGGTCGGATGATATCCACGTTCAGACCCATCGCTGGCGAGGATTGGCGTGGCGTGTACAGGCCAGGAGGTGCGATAATGTCCATGGACTTCAATGGAAATGAGCACTTTCAACTCTGGTGCGTGCACCAGGTCGACATTCCATTCGTACTGTGCTTGACGTCGAGGTTGGCAGGCGTTACTGGGAGGACACCCTCTGTGAACAGGTCTTGCCAAAGATTGATGGCGAACTGGATAACGCCCCTGGCAAAAGTCGTATTGAGAGATTAACTCACGACGACTACAGGTATAACGATATCATAATATCACCATCCAACAAGTCTGTCTCGCTCCACTTTCTGCTCATACTACACTCTCACGGATGTCCCCAGACTGATGGCGTTCGTTTCAAACAAGGAAAACAACACCGATACGCTTGCCTACTTGACTCGTTTGGTAGACTCTAACACTGGGGCTACAAGCAACTCAACTATCTTCAGTCTTCCTTCCAAGTTGGTCACCCCTCTCCTTCGAGATGGAAAGACAGAGCGATGGGTCACTCGGTCCATCTCCGTCGACGACAAATACCTTCTTCTCACACGCGCCTACGGAAACGTCTATCAACCCATGTTCGTGGTTGACGTATCAGGTCCGGAACCAGGCAAGGTCGAGCGTATTATACTCCCAGGGGCCACAGAACGCGAAGAGGTAACAACAGCAAACGGATCATTCTCCCTTGATCCCTCCAACCCCCATGTAGCATATGTCATCACAAATGCATACAGTGATTTTGACGCCGTCGTATCATACGACATCGATCAGCGCACGGTCACGCACATCACTACCCCCAACCTTGGTACCTCCGTCCCTGTCCTGAAGCCCATCGCGTGGGAGGTTGGACACCTCGGGGTCACAGACGCCTGCATCTACTTTACCGCGAATGTGGAAGGCTGGAACACTATGTATGCTATGCCTCTCAGTGGCTCGAACAAAAATACAGTGGTCGAGGTCAAGCTTGGATGGGAAAAGGGATGGATCGCGTACACACATAATGGGCGAAACGGACATCCCTACGAGATTGCGCTCCGCCTTGCCTCCTATCGGTCCCGCGGATTCGTCCGAAGAGCAATCCTGGATCTGCAAACGCTCAAATATACTTCCGATGGTAACGCATACGTGGATGTTGAGATGACGCCATACGTTCAGGCGGCAGCACCCGAAGTGGCCAAGGCCGTCGAGCCACGGCTGATCAAGTTCAGAAGCTTCGATGGGTTGGAGGTTCCTGCATTGTATTATCACCCGAATGAAGGAAAGGGCAAGGCCCCTGTCGTAATCGGCATCCACGGTGGTCCCGAGTCGCAAGCTACGGTGCAGTATAGGACGTGGGTTTAGGCCCCTCTGTCTCCTATAACAGTCAACTGATAACAAGACGTAGTGCAACCCATGGTTACCTTCTGAACGAATTGGGAATTGCTGTGATTTATCCCAACGTAAGAGGTAGCTCGGGTTATGGAAGGAAATACATGTCAGCAGACGACGTTGAGAAACGCGAGGATGCGGTCAAGTAAGTGTCTCCACATCTTGCCTTGTTTATTTACGAGGAGGATGGCAGAGACATCGACGCATTGATCGAATATATCGGATCTGGATTATCTGGGGAACTCAACCCGTCGCGGATCGCAGTCATGGGTGGTTCATGTGATTATTTGTTTTTCTTCTGCGCTTGACATGAACACTAACATATGTATCGCCACACGCTCAGATGGTGGATACATGGTCTTTGTGAGTCCGCTCCGTCGTGGCCTTGCACGTGCCCAGCCGTCTGACTATCGGGCTTCTGTCCAAGGCCACACTGGCGCATTACTCCTCCAAGCTCAAATGCGGCGTTGCCAACTTTGGCATCGGAAACTGGGTCACGTTTCTAGAGAACACGGCCCCCGTACGTCGTGCAAACAGACGTCTCGAATACGGAGACGAATCAGACCCTGTCATCCGAACCTTCCTGGAACGCATCTCGCCCCTGAACAACGCAGAGAAGATCGGTGTACCTCTGTTCATCACCCACGGCGAAACGGACACGCGGGTGACGGTGCACGAAGCTGTCGCCATGTACAAGATCGTGAAAGGTAAACCAGGGGGACAAGCACAGCTAGTGATTTGTGAAGGAGAAGGACACGGTGAGCCTTGGTTATATTTCTCATGACTGTTGGCTCATGAGAATTGTTGAATCGGTGTTAGGGTACAGGCAGAAGAGCGTGATCGAATACGTGAATGCTGCTACGATCGACTATTTGAAGAGGTTCTTACTGTCATAGTCAATTCTTCTTTTTGGCATGTCGTTCTTTCCACGAGCCGCGATTTGGACGCATATAACGCGCGTCAAGCTAGCCGCTTATAGTGTTCAACGTTCAACTGGATGAGGTATAGGTTGTTCCTCGCAGCTCTTGATGCGTGCGACATCGCTCGCCATGGGCAATGACTAGATTCGCTCTCGGTAGGGAACAAGAACATGCTACGGCTTCGTCAAGTGTGGACTTTCTCGATCATGATTTCATCCTCGATGTGGTTCCATGAGCTGATGACCCCTGATCCCAAATCAGAACAACGCTTTGCATTCATTGTCCCGCCTTTATATCCTCCAATGCATCGAGCGCCCATCACCTACGCGGTTCGTAATAAGCGTCACCATCCGTCTCAAGACCATGGTTCTACATCCTTTTCCAATCTGAGTATGTCCACCTTCCACGGTCGGGATAAATCTTCGAGCCAACTCGCGGTGGTGTATGGTGATACTTGATCGACATGGTGTCCAGTGCGACACATGCCGAACTGGATATCCTCGCCTGGAGCACGGTGTGACGATGGGGAGTCGGTTTGAGAAGAGCAGAGATGGGGACGTACTACGGAATGTGCCAATGCGGATACCAAGTTACCAGCGACCAATGTAGTAGGCCCGTACGTTCAAACGGGAAGCTCGAGAAACTGGTTCGCAGCAAGGCAAGGTTCTGATAGACGTGTCACGTCACATGGCGACAGCCCAATAATAATGGAGTATTCCGTAGAGCTAAAAATGACGTCGACGTCGGTCCACGGGCATATTCGAGTTGTCACCTCGACCAAGAGTGCCGACAGTGTCAATATTATGGAAAGGAGGATCGATGTGACACCGCTGACATGAGCACTCCCGTTCGTATAGGCTCTACTCTCGTCCCGAATAACCGATCAGTGCGAGGGGAGAGCAGTGTAACACCATCAACCACCTTGTTTCCAACCTAACGGAGCCTTTCCGGTTTGGCCGTGACTTGCGTTCTGACGGGATCCGAGAAGGCAGTGATGTTGTCGATCACAGGTTGGAGCTGAACCCTTGGGGCAATGAGGACTGCCTTGAGTTCAGATGGATACAAACAGTCAAGTTACCCCGAGCCAGTGGGGCATGAAAATTTTTTGAGCAATGACATTGGGTCGTTGACCCAGCGGCTACATTAGTTGAGACGCTACTAATAGTTCGTAGGTGTCAGTACGTAACATGTATCCGAGTCTGGTTTGAACTCACTGTCTCATCTGAGCTTTGCACGACGGCGCCCGCGAATCAGAGGATCTTGTCAGTAGGCACCGGGATGGTACAATGTCATTTCTGTAAACAGTAAAATAAACGACTTTCGTGCCATTATTCACAGACTTACCTGCACCAACAGATTCCCGCAGGAACATCTTGAGGAGCTCATGCATAGTTGAAACCTAGGAGAAGTCGTGTCTCCGAGGGTGATTTTCGTGGAATCAACCCCAAATGAGCAACTTTTGTCTCTGCTCATTCTCCGCGATCCCCGGTGATGACGCAGGGAAGGGGAAAGGGGCCAAACGGCAGTTGTGGCTAACGTAAACAACAACGCCTGCAGGCCATAATCTCTCGATCTTGGGATCGGATGCCGCGCTGCGAGGCCACCTCCGCGGCGCTCTTGTTTCAGCTACGAGAATGACATAAAACGTGCGAGAGTAGACGTAGGCGAGCAAACCTTGTGCGCCGACGGGAGCGACCACGTTGAGAGAGACGCGTTCCTCACTCTGAGCCTGCGTTTCATTCCCTGCATTGTAATCGCCTTGTGCACACGCTACCCTCGTCGTGGTCGCGCTCCGCACACACGGAGGAGGCGTGTAGGGTTGCGGGGGTAATCATCGAATCGCGCCACCTGTCGTGACGCCAAAGTGCATTTCATACCAGTTGTGCAGGATGACCCCGGTGGAGTTTACATCGAGGCAAACATGGTATGATGGAACAGTCGTGTAAACGATGAGGGAATCGGGGTAGACACAGGGGTCGGGGAGTTGTTGTGGGCCGTACACGAGTGACGATGACACCGTCGCAATCGAAATTGCCCCTCGGAGAGGAGTTTCATGACTGCAACTCTCAAAACAACATCCCATAGTCTATCTTCCGAAATACAGGGGACCACCAGTGATTGTCCGAATAGACACCGAGGGCGAAATGTTCATATGTTGGAGCAGGATCGTCACGAGAATCAAGAAGCTCTCGGAGTCTTGCAGAAGTCGCATGATTGTATCGCTGTCCCCAGGTGGTATAATGTTCCTTGGACGATCACCGACAAGAACGGAAACGTTTTTGACAGTCACGGGTATGGCGTGGATTGTGCCGGCTCGACTTCGGGCTCGGGGGAATACCACGTGTCTGAACTCCGTGGACTGGTGACCGAACGACATCTATTGCTCAGACATTGGTCTGGAAATAATGATACCTTCCTTGACACTTTAAAAAGCGAGGGAAGAAACAGAGGGTATTTGTATATTATATGCTCTTGTCCGGAGCCTGGAGAAAGGTCGATTTGTTGGAAATTCTTTCTGACACTCGACTGCATCGGGAACACAGGATGGACGCAATCAGCTCGAGCCTAGAAAAAAGTACCCCAACACATTCAGCTGATTGAAATCAAGCGGGATTGCAAAGTCACCACCAATACGTAATCGTTGACCCAAGGAACAAACTCGAACGGGCCAGGATCGCAAGCAAGGCTATTGAGGCTTTGATCGCCAGGACCTATGCACACTACTAGACATAGAATAAATGCTGGCAATGTTTAAGATGCTTCTTGTGACTGCCGATGCCTCCCTCACGAGGTGGTTTGTCCCACGTGCACTTGGATGGCATGACCACACCCAAGCGCCAGTTGCAAACGCACCTACTACTGCAATACTTGAGAACCGAGGGATAAAGGCAGGATCAGAACCTACTTGAATGATGGGTCATAGTGCATGATGATATGTAGACATTCGACACGAAGGCCCGCGGCTGTATTCCGAGTTTGAGAGACTGGGTGGGACAACACTAGGCCGTCTACCTAAGAAACCCAGCGCAACAGTATTGCAGGAGCGAAATAGACTTCTCGTCGAGACAACTTGATGAAGGGGCCAAAGCGCAAGTTACGCGACCCAATCGGTTATCATGCTGCATGAGTAGTCTTTGAAGAAGTTCAAGCTGAATTTCCCACGCTCGTAGCCGACAGCATCATTACCTTGCAGGAGATACACGGTGCACAAGCATGTCGAGCAGTAATGCCCTCAACGACCCGAGGGACTCCTCGCGAGAGACAAGATTGACCCTTCCAAAGTCGTGGAAGGCAGAGTCCGTCGGTGAGTTTCTGCTCGTAGGGTTGAGGATTTCTGATCGCAACCAACTCTCGCTGTTCTAGACACAATGGGCTCGGCGGGTATGTTCCTCGCTGGGATAGTGATGGTGACAAGGAATAGGTACGTCGATACATATTGCCGTATGTTGGTCTTTGCTCACCCCTCGATGCATCGTGTCTCAAATAACCGGTCTACGGTTCGTTTTGGGGAAATGGTTTTATAGATTCGTCGCATGGCCGGTTCTCGTTCTTTCTATTAACGGAGTCATGAACCAACACCCACTGCGCGCCAAGGAAGGTGGAAGTACCCCCTGGACCACCCTCATGTGAGTACCTAGCATTATCTTCCGCACAGCAGCCCCACTCCCGGATCATGGATTTCCATGAACGCTATCTTGTGGGCCTTTGCCCCACCGCCTTGTTTTTGTGTTGCCAATCCGGGCACCATGCCGGTTCTTTCATATGACGTCTTTGAGCCGCGCGGGCGCTTCCCCATTGTATTGTTTTGAGCCATGACCTGTCTCGGGGGCACGTTTTGGGGATGGAGGTTATTGAGTGCCGACATATGTCTGGATCCTGCCTGTGCGGATCCCCGCCAGCCCTCGGTGGTGTGGTGACACAGCTTCTGCCCGCATTTCCGTTCGCCGACGAGTCGTGTGACGGATGTTTTTCCCCCCACATGACGCTGACCACGTCTGTTCTCGCAGGATGGCGCTGTTCGCCCTTGTCATCTCGCACGCGCCGCTCTTCACGTTGACCGATCCGACCACAGGGGCAATACGGTTTTCATAGAGAGGGACCTCGTGTTGTAGAGACTTGTCCGTATATATAATACCAGACGTCCGAGTAGATGCTGAATTGTCGTATCCCTGATATTGGTCACGTGCGAGGTGGGTGTGGACGAGATGTTTGTTTCGAGGATTGGCTCTGATGCTCCACCGTGCTCGACGTGCAGCATGTCCGCCACGCCCTTTACACCGCCATCCAAGCTGAGGACGTCCCAAACATTGCCGTGCAGAAGCGCATTTGTGTCCCCGGATGACCGCGTGACTCGCTCGTCCTCGACGTCCTCGACCTCGACCGTGCCCTTTCCACCCGCGACGAGCCGCAGCCCTGTTCGACCCCCGAGACGCTCCAGCACCCACGCTGGCTCGGAGTCTCCCTTTGAGCCCAGACCCGCCCACCGCGGTCTCGGATACCCACCCCCCCGCAACCACTATCCCTCTTTGGACATCGACCTCCTCCCCCTTGGCACCTTCGACACCCCCACCAGACGGCACGCACCCCATCTCACCCTCGACCTCGATCTCAACACCCCCCTCGCATTGGACGTTCCCTCTTCTGCCTCTTCCGCCATGTCCTACGCGACAGCCGCTACATCTGCACCTAGCCCCGCCGAAGACGATGTGTTCCGGGTTCAAAGCCACATTGTGACGGGGACACCCTCTAGACAAAATACAGCACCCTCGTTTACTTTCGCCTCCATTCCGGCGCCCGATCGTGCAGGACCCTCTTCGCAACTAAGCGAGACCCTCCGGAAGAGCAGCGGATCGTCGACTGCAGACTCTGATCTCACTGTGCTGCTACAGCCAAACCTCGCTGTGGGATTTGCACAAGAAGACACCGCCTCGCATGGCTTCGTTGAACAGAGATATCTTCGCCCCGCTATACCTACGCCGTACTATACCGCTCACTCCACCCCAGAGCCAGAGCTTGCTGATGACGGGCCAAAGGCTGGTCCATCCCGTCTGCCTGTTCTCGATACAAAAACGGTATCAACTACCTTATCTGCATATAAATCGTCCCCTCCCGCTCCTCTATCAGAATCCACTCCCCCGCTATCGCGCAACCCGGTGGTCGAGCGTCCACCATCTCCTGCACCCACAGCAGACTTCTCCATGATCTCTCCCCCCAGCAGTCCAACTTTCTATCAATACGCTTCCCAGTTGGCCGAGGACGCTGACGCGGATCCATTCCGCTCCCCCCACATTCGTGGCACTGCGACATTGCCGTTCCTCCGCTCCAACTCGACTTCTGTCGCAGGTTCATTCCATTTCGCTATAAACGGGCGAGCGCACAGCATGAGTACCAGCACGGGCTTAGGGCCTCTCATGGCCAAGCCGAGACGCATGAGGCCTGGAATATCCCGTCTTTGGGAGTCCATTGCTTCCCCTGCCAAGGGCTATACCCAACCCTCTTCTATGCCTCATGACGTACCACTCACGCCGATTCCCGCCGCTCGTGCAAAATCGAATCCGATGCCCGGCTTCTCTGTTGTCCGGAGTAAAACATCACCCATGATGGGTGTTGGACGGAAGCTAAAGGAAAGGCGTCGCATTAAACGCGTGAGGCGGGGTACGCTCGAGGTGGACACCGATGTAGATTATGGTGCCCTGGATCCGCTCGATGGTGAAGAGGGCGAGTTGGTTGGCTGTACGTGCAGGGGATGGGGAGACGGTGCATGCGTGTGCGGATATGGATATTGGGATGTCTACGACTATGGGCACGAGAATACCCAGGAACCAGAGTCCTTGGGTGCAGCAGGTCAGGATCAATTCTTCATGCTCTTCATGTGATCAATACTGACAAGACCCTTTTGATAACAGTCCCGAAGATCCCGACGCCCCTTACCCAACTTCCCCCTGAGCTTTTTCTGCAGGTTCTTTCCTACCTACCGCTATGCAGCGTCCTCGCAGTTTCCTCGACTTGCAAGGCATGGCATTCCCTCGCACTTGACAACGGCGTCTGGTGGGGCCTATGGAAAGCACGAGAAGGCGTTCCTCGTGTATCCGATCACGCCCTCAGTCAATGCCCGGACCTTGGCCACCGTACCCAAGACTCCTTTGGAGGTTTCGGACGCCGATATCGGGGTGTCAGGGACGAAGGTATCTACGGTCTCTCAATGCCTACCACTGAACACGAACACGACGGCGAACCGTGGGACGAGCCGAGGGGATGGGCCGTCAACTTCGATCGCGCTAATATGAGGCTCAAGGAGACTGCGAGGCTTGGGCATGAGGGTGCTGATAACGGGGTGTTCATATACCCTGACGAGAAACGCCGAGGAGAGGATGCTCCTGCCGAAGAGGGCGATGGAGATGAGCACGAAGTTGAGAAGCAAGAAGCGACACCATCGGAGCCGCAACCAATATCAAGACAAGCCCCACTTATGCTCGATTGGCATAGCTTATACCGTGGTCGATCAACTATTGAACAGCGGTGGCGGGATCCCGAGGGTGAACCCCGAGTGCTCAGAATCGATGGTCACAGGGATAGGTTGGTCATTGAATATTCGCCCCCGACACGACTTTACTATTCTTAACAGTGTTTACTGCCTTGACTTTGATTCGTCGCGTATCATATCTGGTTCGCGAGACCGGACGATCAAAGTTTGGTGCATCAAGACCGGCAAGTGTATCGCTTCCTTTGAAGGTCACACAGGCAGTGTACTATGCCTCAAATTTGAACGTGACTGGGATCTGGGAAGCGATGGGGTCTGTCGTGGTTTCATGGTCAGCGGGAGCAGTGATTGCACCGTGTGTGTCTGGGATCTCATCTCCGCACCCGTATACGGGCCTGGAGAAAGAAGCAGTGTCCTTTCCGCCGGCGGCAGTAGGCCAGGAAAGTCGAGAGACTCCTACGCAACTGCAACCGCTGGGAGCTTTGGCCCCTCTAGGAAGATATCTGCGGTGGTACGTAAAGTTCTCCGAGGACACTCGGGAGGTGTATTGGACTTGAGAATGGATGAGAAATGGATCGTCTCTTGGTAAGTTCTTTCTGCGATCGTCGGACTGATGCTATTCATATTCGACATAGTTCCAAGGACGCTTTAATGCATGTTTATGACCGGAGGACGTTGACTCTCCACACGGTCTTACGTGGACACGAGGGCCCAGTGAACGCCGTTGGGCTGGAGAACGGCCGAGTTGTCAGCGCAAGCGGCGATGGGAAGATGATGCTCTGGGACGTCGAAACAGGTAAATGTATCCGGGTGTTTGAAGGGCACGAGAAGGGCTTGGCTTGTATCGAGTTTAAGGCACGTATCCATATCCAGTGATACTATATTTGCTTATTGGTGTTACAGGATGGCCTCATCCTGAGCGGATCAAACGACTGCACGATCAAATTATGGCGTGCCTCGACTGGTGAATGCCTACACACGTTTGCTGGACATACCTTGCTGGTCAGGGCTCTGTGTTTCGACCCAAAGACTGGGTACATCGTGAGTACGAGCTACGACAAGAGTGTCAGAGTCTGGGAATGGCACGGGGAAGCAATGGAGAGCGGTGTCTCCCAGCCTGGGGCGGAGCCGCCTTCCCGGAAAACTAAAGGTGTGGGTCGTTTGGTTCGAGAGTTCAGGAACCTTCACGCCAGTCATATTTTCGATGTCAAGTTTGACGTCGGCAAGATTGTCAGGTAGGTTTGTTTCGGAACCGGGCCGCCCGCGGAAGTAGTGCTGACTTTATCCTTTCTGTCAGCACCTCACATGATCAAAAGATCGTGGTCCTGGATTTTTCGTACGGAATCGAGGGCGCCGAGCTGTTTGCGTGATGCGCGCATTCCGTTCATTCTTGGCCCTGTTTTTCTGGACTGGGCCCGTCCACGCCCACAGTGTGGGACCGCAGGTGGAGAGCCACGAAGCCGTTCAAACTCCGGGGCCCACAATAGCGGGGTTCGGCGTTCACAGTCAGCATGGAGAACTTTATGCTTTATCGTTAAAAGACCCCCACCTTTTTGCCTATTTTTTAATACTTTGATCGGGTTATCTTGGGACCTTGTTTTCCATCCATATTTATTTACGCATCCGGCATTTTTCTTGTATGTATCATACCAACCTGGCATTTTCTTTCCCTTGTTCTTTTTTTTTCTTCTGGGCCTTTCATGAGATGTCAATCGCAAGCTTTTTACTGTATCCGAGCCTTTGAGAGAGGGTTGATTCAAAGGCAAGAGCATCTCAGCGAGTTGAGCCTTGGGGTCTCCGCGCCCATGCTCATTAATGAACATTGAGATGATATTCGAAGGACTGAGATTTGATGCAGTGTTTGATCGGGTGGTATGAAAGTGAGCGATATGGGTGCGGGCCCGACAAAGGACCGATATTGATATTCAAATGCTTGACCTAGGCTGGTGCGCTATGGATGCTACTTGGCCAGGCTGGTCGCGAACCGTCTGAAATGATTGGCGAGAAACAGGCAACGTCACGTTCGTAACAAGTGTATTATCCATAGACAATATGCATGAGTAAGGGAGAGAAAAATAGTGCCTTGTTGAAGGATAGGATGATGATGATCGTGTGGTACATGATGGTTGATGAAAAAAAAAGAGGGAATTGGGCTTGGGTTGGGTTGTAACATGGTTAGACATAAACACAAAAGGATGCAGACAAGACAAGACAAGTGAGAGATAACATATACGTACAACGCTTCAATTTTTTGCTCGGAAACCGAGAGAAAAGAGACCCGAGAAGGATAGACGTGAACCCGTGGTGAGACCGTACCAGACACACCAAGATTCCAACATCGATAGAGCTGTCCATCAGTCACTGTTGGCACGATCTTGTTTCTTGATGTTGATGCTGATGCGACGTGCATGGCCTACCCGCTGGTTTTTTGGAGGTCGATAAGGAAATTCGTGTTCTGAAGCCTTGGTGACCGTCGACTTGTCTTTGGCGGTCGTCAATACCAGATCGCTAATTAGGGCGGAAGGTGATGAAGATGGGAGCGAAAGGACGTTATGTTGAATAGGCGACATTTGATAGTTCTCGAGTCGGGGAATGACAGGCAGTTGGCTGATCGTCATCGGATCCGAACCAAAAGGATCAAACGAGGTCTGAGGACGGACATTCGTTGTTTGACTGGGGACGTTGTAGTAACCTGCAGGCAGGGTAGGAGGTGGGTGGTACGGGTATGCGGGAGCCATCGTATGGTTGTATGGCGCTGGGTGGACGGGAATCGAATACGTAACCGGAGCAGGCGCGGGAGCCGAAGGCATGGATGCAGGAAAGTACGTTGTTCCGTTTACTTCATACGACCCTAGCGGAAGGTTAGTCTGAGTGCCGCCTGGTGGTACAGTTTGCACTTGAGGTAATGGCGGGGGATAAACACCGTGCTGCACGACCGAGGTTGGGGCTGCAGTAGCGGGAATGACTGTCGTTGCAGGTGCAATCGCGTAATATGTCTGATATGGCTGATATGGTTGCCAAGTGTAGTTGGGCCAATACACAGGTTGGTCTAAAAGGTCTTTGAGAATGATGGCACTTAAGTAAGGATAACGCGGGGACGAACATGGTTGCGCCGACTCAGCTGCAGAGTGTTGAAGAGGCTCCAAATGCTCATGCCTTATAATCGGCGGAGGTGGTAGCTGTGTACTCATCAGAACGCCACCGCTGATGGTTCGACCATCTTGCCCGTATGCGTCAGTTTCGAATGATGGTACATGTTCCGTTTTCTGAACACCCGCAGAGGGCAATACAGCCACATCATGGTGACTAACAACGATAAATTAGATCTCCCACAGTGGCATGCACGAAGAGGCTTACAATCTACATTGTGCTCCGGCCGGACACGAACCACCTGTCCGAATGAAATGTCTACACGGGTATTTCTTTCGTGTGTTGAATCGTCTAGTCTCTGGCATCTGTTCCGGAGAGGTACAGTCAGACGTAGAAAGCAGGAGTGGGGTTGACGGTGATGGGTCTTCGTCAATGAGCTGTGGCCCTTGGAACCGCGGTGGCATCTTTGTCCGAGTTCCTTGCTGGTTAGAGAGGGCGAGCATTTGTGACAGAAGCACGTTCCAATTGAAGAGATGTTGAGCAAGTAAGGAAGGAGGATTGATTCCCGACGCGGGATGGAGGAAACTGCACTTTTGACCAAAAGGGCAGTCTCCGGCGATGAAGTTACGACACAGCTTCGCTTTCAGGGTAATCAGCCCTTGTCTTCCCTTTGAGTCGACCAGTTGAACTTACTACGATACTTTGGATGACGCGACCGTAACGCACTCATCGTGACCAAGACGCGTGTGCTCCGAGCCACGGCAAGCAGAAAGGTATTTCAAGGGTATAGAACACAAAGAAGCACTGGGAGACAAGGATTCGGGCAGCGGATCGTTTCGGGAGTGAAAAGGATTGGATGGATTATGCGTCTGTGACGGACACACACCGGATGCCTTTTAAGAGATGAGATGCGGTCTACACGTGTGCGGCACGCGATTATCCCGACCACTGGAGTCACATCCCGTCCAAGCGTGTTCCACGACCACGAACATCACAAGGCGGACGTTGGGACAAAGCGTTCAGCAGGTCATAGTAGTCGCGCACAAAGATTCTGGAAGAGTTCGGCACAAGACCATCGGATCAAAGCGACAGTGCGCCACACGTCAGCTGAAACCAGGCGGTGGACCAGTGCACGATGGGGGGCCATCAGGTGGCGAGGTGGACGTCCAGGACGACTGGCGGGACTCAGGTTTGGCGCTGAGCATTTCCTTGGTGACAGGACAAGTTCAACTTGCATATCTTTTTTCCGCGTTCGCCCCCGAGCGCTCGGCGGAAGGTACGCACATTGCATTACATAATCCACCCTGACAACGTTTCTCCGGACGTATATGTAAGACCTAACATCGCCGGGCCATCATCTTTGACCCTCCAGCTTTGATTTGATCTGCCCATCAGTTCGGGTATCCGGTGGGAACACGCACGGCAATCACACGGATGGGGATTGCGCCTGGTCCCACCAGAACAATCAACATCGTGCAAACAAATGTGGCCGCCAGGAAACCAGTTTGGAAGACATGTCACTGATATTTCAACAACATCTGCTCCCAGGCTTTCATATGAGGCCTTGCGAACTCCGGGTTGAACCTCACACAGTTCACGTTATCGTTATCCGATTATTCTCACAAGGTAGCATCGTGGATTGATGCGAACCTCGCAAATACAAAATAGCAGCGAGGGGATACAGCGGTCTTGATACAGGCTGATAACACAAGCGAAAAAAGCAATGAACAGCGACGCCAGGAGATGACGGATGCCAGTCAGAAAGTGGTTGTCCGTGGTTATACGATGAAAGCGGCCATGCATATGAAATAGAGAGCGGTACGAAGCTGCGCGGTGCGACAAAGCGGTATCCAATATATCTCGTAACAGGGCTTTGAATATCAGAGCCTCCCGGGCATAATTATGAATACCGAGAGGCGGCCAGCGCACACAAATAAAAACTATAGAGGCAGTGCCATCGTCTGGGACATCAAAGAGGCACTGTGACCACCCGGATCGACCATGTGATGTGAACGTTTTCGCGGTGGTAAACCCGTGACATCTTGAAGGACTGGAGTACCTCAATAAGTCAGATTGTCCCTTGATCCATGACAACGCGGATACAGACTGTGAATATCAACCCGACCACCCTGCTCCCAGCTCCGCGAGTGCTTGCGCTCGTGCTTGAAGGAGTCGCTTGATGAGCGCATCTACTCAGTAAATTTAGGTCCAAGGAGATGTGCAGAGAAATTTCCCTACCTCGGACTGGGGAATCGCCTCCAGTGCGCCAGCGTATGAGCTCGACACATCCGGTTGCCGCCAATCGAGCGACCTAGGGCTGTTGTGGGTCATCATGTCAACTGATGGCCTCCGCTCCGCAAGATGGTGTGACGAGTACTGCCAAGTCATAAAGTTAACCGGCCCATCTCATCCGATGAATGCCCAATCTTACGTCTTGTTGGTTGTGCTGTGGATGCTGTGTGTGTTGGGAATTCCCAACCTCCTCATGAGGCAAGGATGAATGACGTGCATATTCTTTGTCGTGATCTTGTGAGAACCACGGAAAAGGGGGTTCCGAATGCCCATCTTACGTACCAACCGTTGTCTGTGTTCGTGAGAGGAGCGCAGACACTGATTATACCATTTAGTGATTTGTTCTCGCGCCCTGCAGCCATGGCACTTACTCAATTCATCACGATGTTGTTCGGCAAGGGCTACCTCTCGCCTTGCACGAGCTTCGGCTTCTAGACATGCGGTATACCGCTGGAACGTGTCTTGTGTCTGCGACTGCGCTCGGGATAGTGTGGCTCTGGCATCCTGCAGGAATTGACCTTGCAACGCAGTCAGAGCTCGCTGCCACGCCATACAATGTATCAAGTATCCTCTGACCTGATGCTCGAGCCTCTTGTATCAACTGCTCATACGTCGCTGTGGAAGGCGACGACGGGGGTCTAATGAGATGAGGACGGTGTGATGTACCCGGTGAATGTGCATAATTGGGACTTGAGACACTGGAAGCGTTCTCTGGACGGCGAATTTCTTGATTTACTATATCCGAGTGGATGGAGAGAAAGTCTTGCATACCTGGCTGGAGGCGTGCCATCTGGTCGACTAAAGTAGGAGGAGGGTATCCTGGGTCAGATAATTCAGGCGTGGTCATTTCCATCGACTCTTCTATATGTGGAGGCTGCGCACTCGGCCCGAGGTGGCGCAGACGAGGGTTGTGAGGGATGCCCGCGTTATGTCTCTCGATAAATTTTCGGAGAAAAGTTAATTCGATATCGTCTGGCATAACATATGGAGGGCCCTGGATGTCGCCCTTTTGCATGAGCACCTCGAGATGGGACATGGTTTTATCTTTGAGCTGCTGTAGCCATTCATGCAGCTCCATATGGTCCTGGTCAGCACGAGCATCGCTGGACGTCGAAGAACGAAGGAAGCACGATCATGTCAATGACAGGATCCACTCGAACAGGGGGGGACGTAGGTACTGACTAGTCCTGGCGTCTCCGTGCCTTTCTCCAGTATGTTTTCGTGAGTTTGAGAGCACGGTTTACCTCGTTGTCGAGCGTGCGATACCACTCGCTTGAACGCCGATTCAGCTTGACGCAGAGCACGCCAGGCTGCACCCGTAGCTGCAGCACGCAGCGGCCCTCCTGGTCAGAAGGCCCCAATGCACCCTTCTGACCTTGATTACCGCGGGTAGCACCTCTCGAAACGTTACCCAACTCAGGCCAGGGAAGGTCGTCAGGTGTTTGCATGGGCGGCGCTGGATCTGGATAGTCGGATTCGCGAACTTGCAGTTACAAACGGGGCACTGGCAACGGAGGGTACAGCCAAGGACCTCGAAAGAACTACAGAAATGCGGAGATGTCAAGGAGGATAATAACGGTAGGGGTGGAGTTAAAACTCCTGTAAGATAATCACCCAACGTTCTTATAATCGGCATTGTAGAAGGTGCAATCGGTCAGACTGCCCTTGCCTTAGCGATGCCGCATTCACTAGGGCACTGCCTCCGAATTAAGAAGGCATCAGGACCCCCCTGGGCGGGATGACATGCCAACATACTCATGGTCCCCTTTACCCCCTCGTGGTTAGATCTCCTGACACCCTGTTTTTGATAGGCACTGGGGAAAGCCGTTGCAAGGCTGGGCAAGATCCTGGATTGTCGGTGCAAGACTGAAAATGGACAACTCCCACGTTTATATATCACTCACGACACTGATCGCTCACGGGTCGAAAGGCACTAATTGGTACTTTCCATCGCTATTCTTGTAATTGTACCAGCGCAGAATTGGGTAATGTCCGTACATGGATGCACGCTCTTGACTCATAAGTCCGGTCGTCATGATGTGAATGAAGCTAAGAAGAATGGATTCATTTCCAATGAGCGCTCGTGCTTTGTACGGCTATTCAGTGGCATTCGGAAACGGCGGCATTGCCTTGCCATCACGCTGAAAAATCGACGCCTTGCGCCAGAGGCGCAGCATCCGAAAAGTTTATAGTGCATGCACTCCAGCGCACATATTGTTTCCATGCATCACCGCCTGACTCACGGCCCCTGAAAGGATCGTGAACCTCAGTCTACAACTAACTAGACCGTTGGACTTACCACCCGGTGCTCTATAGGAGACAAACATGGGAGGGTAAGGAAGGTATTCAATTACTCACAGATCAAGACAAACACTAACCTTGTTGCCTCCAAACGCGGCACCAATCTCAGCTCCACTAGTACCAGCGTTGACCTGAAGATGAGAGAGTCAGAAAGCCACTTCCCATCATTCAAACCGGGAAACAAACATTAACGATCCCGGTGTCGGAACCTTCTGGACCAATCCATTTCCCAAGGTTACGCATATCCTGCGTCCATAGGCTACTGGAAAGCCCTTGCGGAACAGCATTGTTCCAGGCAATTGCCTCCTCAAGCTCGTCGAAGACACCGACGTTCAATATAGGTGCAAATGTTTCCGTGCTCCAGATAGTGTCCGTGGGATCCACTGATTTAGGAATCGCGATCGTGGGCTGTACAAAGTTCCCCTGACGGAGACCATCCTGGTCATATCGCTGTCCACCCGTCAGTATCTGAGCGCCCTTCCCTCGGAGTCTTTCAACAGCGCTGGAATAAATTCCAACTGCGACGCTAGTATGCAAGGGGCCAAGTAGCGTACTTCCAACGAGGGGGTCTCCAACCCTCACAGAAGCATAGAGTTTCTGGAGTACATCGAGGAAACGTGGGGCGATATCACGATGAAGAAACAGTCTCCTTGTCGATGTGCACCGTTGCCCTGCAGTGCCCACGGCACCAAAAAAGACCGCAGGTACAGCCATGGACAAATCCGCATCAGGCATGACAACTGAAGCTATTTGACGATTGTAAGCCAAAAGGAGAAACTAGATATCTCATATCAGTCATGATAGACCCAGGATTCATACCATTGTTTCCTCCCAGCTCTAAGATTGTTTTTCCAAAACGAGACTGGACAGCCGTTCCGACCACACGGCCAACAGCTTCGCTGCCAGTAAATGACACTAGGAATGGTACGGTAAACAATAAGGAGACAGGAAGAATCAGAGACTCCTAACCTAATGGAATATCCCCATCATTTACGATAGCTTCACCGAGGTCCTTGCCTCCAGTAACAAGGGCGGACGCAGCGCCTGGAATCCCATTGCGTTCTAATACGTCAGCAATTATCTTTGTGATGGCGATAGCACACAGGGGAGTAGTAGGCGAAGGCTTCCAAATGTTTGCATTTCCGGCTGCAAAGGATAGCGAGAAGTTCCTGGGGGAAGCGGTGGTGATATGCAGCTTTATATGCAAAAGGTAAGGAAGTAGCACGCACCACCCATAGACTGCGACAGGGAAGTTAAACGCTGTTAAGACACCGACGACACCAAGAGGATTTGGTACTATACGTGAAAGAGGGTCGATAAAAACGAACTACCAAAGAGGAAAAGCCCACCGAGACTGAGCTAACCTTCCAGGATGGTGTGACCAGGGCGCTCTGATGCCACGACCCTGCCATTCATCATTCGCGACAAGCCAACAGCATAATCACACTGCAGAACCGAATGACTCAGCAAACCGTGGACATGAGCAACATCTTGCGCCGTACAATGTCCACGAATTCCTGTACTTCACCGATGCCTTCCGTCTTTATCTTACCCATCTCGAGGGATACAAGTGCACCAAGTGCATCCCGCTAAAAGCGGCCGATGAGTAGCAGGATGTGTACCAGCCAACGCGTCTCACCTTGGCTGCGAGCGCTTCTCGAAGCTGTCTCAGCACATCACCACGCTGCGGAGCGGGTAATTTCCTGAGAAATATATACGCTTCTTTGGACCTGTCCAAGGCTTCGCGCAGCTCGCGTGGTGATGCCTGCTCCGGAGTCAGCCTGGCGGCGGTGATAGTGGAGTGAAGAGGATGTACCGATTGGACACGTGCCAGGACTTCACCAGTGGCTGGACAGACACTCTCAAGAATGTCACCGGTTCCTCCCCATGTTCCGTCATACACTCCTGGGACCTCTGTCGTGAAAGGTATGTCCAAAGCGCCGAGAATAGTAGAAGCTCTTGCCGACAAATTCCGGACACTGGACCTGCTCGTGCTGCGGGCATAGCGAAGAGGTACGACTGCGTTTCGTGACAGCATGATGAAGGTGGAGAAAAAGAACTACACAGCGATCCGCAGTGATGCTACTGTGTTAGACGTTGTGCTGGCAGTGAACGAGTGAGCCCCATGGGACTCCATGATCCGAGCCTAATCGGTCCTGGGCACAGCCACGGGTTGACCGGCAAACTTCGCCATCAGGAAGGGCAAATTTGAGTTGTTCTCCTCCCAGACCAAAAATAGGTTCAGCCCCAGCCCCGTATTATATTAATAATACCGCCCGGCCGCCTGGAAAATGCTGGAATAATTGTTGCTGTACTCGGGGTCTACCAGGCCCATTTCGGATCTGATCTTCGTTGCGATGATGCGGAATCTCTATCAACCGTAACCTGCTTACAGGGGCACCCCGGCGTGGAAAACGGAAAACAATCATCCCAGGCCATCCCTTGCTGCACCTCTCACCCTGGTGGTCCCTGTCGGCTCCAAATATCCCCCTCGGATATCCATGGCCGGAGCCGTTAGGGCACCTCACCTTATCGCACCTTACTTTTCGACGCAAGCCCGTATTACGAAAAAAAAAGGAATATGTGCTTCTTGGGTTAAGGTGACCCACAGGCGTCAACCTGTTCTTTCCCGCCACTGTCTCTTTTGCTCTCTTTCCCTTCTCCGTGGGCGCATCAGACTTGTCTGATTCCCCTCGCGTCCATCATAAAGAATGTGTCGTTTTATTCCGTGGTTTGGTCGTGCCTGGTCCTGACTCACTCCATCTCGCCTCTGGTTTTCCTATCTGGGCTGGACGCTGGACAGCTGTGACGTCGTCATTTGGTCATTCTCAATTGAATTGCGACCTTTCAAAGTGTGCTGTACGTCTGTCACAGCCAGCATGGCTTTCTGTCAAGCAAGACATTTTTTACCATCCATTCACTCTGCCGCACGCGACCGTTTCGATGGAAAACGGGGACTCGGTCTGCAATCCTCCCAAGGTGTCGTACGACAGACCGATCCGCAGAAGCACGTCCCATCTGAGGCCAAGATTTTCCTCTCTCAACTGAATAGAGGGACGCGATGAAGGTATGGCGTAAGGTGACCGTGCATCGCACTGGGTGTCCATGCAACCATCAGTGAGAACGTGGAAATGACTGGGGGAAATGCGACTGACAGGTCTCTCTTTGTCTGACTTTTCCAGTAACTCTATTCGTAGCCCCAACAACAACGACCACAGTTCCCTGAATAAGAGATATGTGCAAGTTCATTGTACCAAATTGGTGATTCGTTCTCGAGCTCTTGATCCTCGGACAGTCTCAGCGGCTCCGCATCCGATCTTTCACACACACCTCATGCCGCTGACGCAACGCGTCTGCGTAAGGAAAACAAAAATAAGGCAACTGTCCGAATACTCGGATGTTGCTATCTTGCGGCCAATCGGCCAGGCCCGGCACGGAGATGAAACTTACCATTTAGTTCAGCAAATCTCTTGTGAGGTCCAAGAACATATATGCATAAATTACCTAGGAAAGGCCTACACACCGTGTCGACTTCCACTGTAAATCTACCCTATCTGCTCATTCAGGTTTCCACTGACCTCCGCAAATATCGGGAACCGACGGGAGTATGCCCCCCACATCCCCTCCGCCCACTCTGTCGACGGCTGGGAGGTGCTTGGGATTGAAGCACATAATTACGGAACCGGATCTCGGTGTCGGCGCCATTGCTGGGCAATATGGCACCCGACAGAGCCGACCAGCTGGCTAGGCCATCCTACAGAAGATGATTCAGCTAGCTTGGGGGCCGTTAATGGGAATTTGAAGTACTACACCACCAATAACGTGTCTGTTTTCCATGACAGAGAGGTACGTGTGTGTTCATGAGGTGCTTCATTCTATATGCAATACTGTCACCGAGATCTTCCCTCGACAGCAAATGTCCAAGGGAGCGGTTCCGCGAGTCGTCTTTATATATCTATATCACGACTTTGAGTGGCATTTTAGGCCTGGTAAGACTATCCAATGCGAAGACGGATCAAGAATGGGAACGTCTTAACATGATTGCGCGATCTGCTTTGTATGGCTGGCGCTGTATATGATGCCGACCGGTGGGAAGCACATCAAATTTTTAATCTGTTGCTCAGAGTTTGAGCGGGACATGTCCTCATCCCTATAGACCAGAGAAAAAGGATGGCTCGGCATCAATCTCATTCCGCCCTTTCTTTGTCTTTCCCACTAATGAATCCTTTCCTCCCTTTCTTTTCCTTTTCCTCTCCTTGGGCGCATCAGAATCGGACTCTTGTGGTTCATCTCCTGGTTCAGCTTCCAGAGCTTCATGTGTGCTGTCGGAATGTGCCTGGTCTGCATCACCAGAGTCATCCTTATCCGGACGGGTTCGTTCGTCGAGTTCTTGGTCGCTATCACCATCTTCATCTTCGAAAACACCTTTGAGATCTGTCATCTTGAGAGTGTTTTCGTGACCCGCGCTGGCTAACCATCTTCCCTCACCGTTTTGGTCAACTACGATCCTTTCGATGGGGAACGTCCCGTGATCGGCGACGACACCGAGGAGTTTGGTAGGAAATAGCTGTACAGCACGTAGAAGACCATCTGACGATCCTGTGAGAATAGTGGAGTGGGAGGAGGGGTATGAGGATGGTAAGGCACAGAGTGCATCAACGGATTGTGGGTGTCTATACGAGTTGGGATGAGGACCGTTAGATGTATTTTTTAGGGTGGTGACTTACCCGGGCACCCTGTCGACACAGTCACCCCATCCTTGACTGCGGTTGAATACCGAAAGGATCCCTAACTGGGTGCCAACGACGACCTTTGTCCCACTGCAAGTCCCAGAAAGGAAGTCAGCGAGTCTAACACAGTAAAAAAATGACGGACGCACTTTCTTATAGCAACGATAGACAGCAGCTCATCATCCTGATCCTCGGATCTGGCGAGCGGTTCCGATTTCTTTCCACGCACATCCACCACTGACAGCGTGCCGTCTGCGCTTTGTGTTGGAGGAACGAGGGGGAAAAATAAGTAAAATATCGAGAGAGCAGCTACTGTGGATTAAACTACCTTGTGGATACAAGCTGCTTTTTGTCGCCGAGCCATAAAAAGTCGGAGATGAAATCAAAATGGTGGGTATACCGGTGTATTTCCTGTAGTCTTCGCGGGTCCCAAAGCTAGGGTGGTACGTGTGTATTGGTGGGTGTCGCTCACGTAGGAGGGGACAAACCTTGATCACACCGTCGTCATCGCCGGTGCAAAACATGTTGGGGAAAAGATGTTTCATGCGATTCACCGGTGAGCTACTCAGCCACTGATGATGTCAAGGGATGTCCGAGCAGTGCAAGGGTGAAGAACTTACTCGTGCGCATCTTTGCGGGTGTCAGATATTGTGCCTGTAGAGGCGTCGATGGTGCTAGATGTGTTAGGATTGGCAACGCAGGGTCAAGGAGGACAAACGTACAAAATGGACTTGGCCTTTCCTGCGGCAAATAGATGGGAGCCGTCTTGATTGGTGGCAAGACACCGACAGGAGCGTTTGGATGGCCTGAGCGAGAAAGTCCGGTGGTGTTGACCTTGTTCGTCGTATCGGAATGCATTTACCGAGCCATTGAGGAGGCCAGTGTATACGGTTGTGTCGGAAGGATGAAAAGCAAGGTCGAATATCTGCGAACCGACTGGGATGTCTGGCATTGTCAAAGTAGTTTAATGACGGCGGCAGGTGGTACGTATCATTTGGCCCTGGGCGTTGCCGAGTGCGGTGTCAACGCAACTGCTGGGAGCGACTCGACACCGCTTTTCTGCCAACCATCCATGGACGTTTCTTGACCGATGCGCCCCATCCTCTTCTGCCTCCTCTTCTCCTTCTCCCTCACCGTCGTCCTTGCTCACGCCGTCGCCCTCCACCGCGACGTTCTCTCCACCCGACACCCCAGGTCGCCCAATGGCGCTCGTGCATGGGCACGCGCTCCTTCGAAACACAGCCTCGGCGACGATGCCGAAGACATAAAGCTCATCGACATTGTCCTCGTCGCATCCATAGACGGCAGTTTCCATGCCGTCAATCGCACGTCCGGTCAACGGCTGTGGTCTATGTCCGCCGCAGCCAGCGATATCCCTTCCAGCCTCGCCCCTCTCGTCCGCACTAAACACGCTGCCATTGACTATGACCTCACCGACGACGACGATACTCACCAGGAGCTCTACATCATCGAGCCCCAAACCGGTGACATATATGTCATGGTGACGCCTACTAGTCCGTTGCAACCGCTCTCTGTATCCATGTCGCAGCTCGTCGAATTGTCACCTTTTAAATTCGACAGGGAAGATGACGAACGTGTATTTGTTGGCAAGAAAGAGACCTCGCTCTTGTCCATCGAGCTGGAAACCGGCAAGGTCAAGACAATTAATGCTGAGTGTCCCTGGAACCCTTTTGAGGACCTCACTCAGAAGGACGAGATCGACTTAGATGAACTCGAGGACTATCAGGCAAAGAACGACGAACCTGTTCCCACAGAGGTCTTTGTCGGCCGTACGGGTGAGTGCTTCAAATGGTTCGAATAGCTCAGTTTCAGAACATAGTCGAAAAGATTATCACGTCACCATATACAATCGCTCCCCGTCCGGGCGTAGGTTACCAATTCACAATCTCTCGTTTTCCTCCTATGGGCCCAACATGCAGGACAATGCCGTCCAAGCTACTTACCGACGTACTCCAGACAACATCTACATCGAATCCCTACCCAACGGTCAAATCATGTCATTCAAAGCACGAGATAGCGATTCGGTACCATATATGCGTCGAGAACCTCAAATCTTGTGGGCTTTATCTTTTGACAGTCCAATGTAAACCATCCCTTTTTGGTGCATCACGACGGAGTACCTGACTGCCTTGACTCTCCTTTAGCGTGGCAGTCTTCGATGTTCTCTCGAGTTCCAGACGGTCGGAGCCTTTTGTGCTCATGCAGCCTCGCCCACCGATCTCAGATGTTCTCCAGGGCTTTGACGAGTCCTCTTCAGCATCAATCTATGATCCAGATATGGCCTACGTTGGTCTTGTGGAGGAAACAGGTTCACTGTTCGTCATGGGTAACGACCACTTCCCATTGATTGCTTTCGGGGACACCGAATACAGCATCAATTCCCGTGCTATCGACCCACCACCCTCTGCTATTCCCCGCACGGATTTGCCAGATAGAGTCGATGCTATTACAAAGCGTCGCAAACTTAGAGAGCTGTGTGCTGAGTCTCCCTTTGACACACGGTGTCTGACTGGAAAACGTCCTCTGGATGCATCATCCCTCAATTCAAGACAGCTCCCTGGCGTCCCTTCCGCTGAACTCCCACCCGAGATTGACCTGGCCCGAAACAATGGTGTCGATTCGGCAGAACCCCTCCCAGTTATTGATGCCACCGACAATCTATTTACCACTGTACCTTCGTGGACGTCTGTTGCGAGTGTTGTAGGGGAAAGTTTCAAAATGTCCACCGCCCTTGGTACCGTCCTTCTGGCGATGGTCTTTGGTTCGACCTGGCTATTCAGAGACATGCTTCCTCTCGGCAAATTATACCCGCGGACCCCTCGCCCCACACACAGGATTCAGAGTACATCAATTTCATCCTTCGATGCTTCCCAACTACCCGCCACGGAAATGTCACCAGTGCCCCCGCCGGCGCTCGACGGGGAAAGTCGTGATATGATAATCCCTCCCCGGTCATTATCGTTAGATGTCGGGACATCTCCGTCTACTCACATACCTGTTTCACCGGATCCTGTAGCCCAGCTGACAGATTCTCCCACAATCTCGAAGGCGATTTTAGAGCCAGTTGGGGTACCTACCATCGACGACATCGAGGAGAGCGAACGGGAAGGAGATATGGCTGATGCGACACCCAAAAAGCGCAGGGTTCACAGACGGCGAAGAGGGAAGAAGGGAAAGGGAAACAATTCCTTGGCTGCTGGTGCTGTTGATGAAACCGAGGGAGAGAAGGACGGTGAGGGTGTTATGGGATTGAAAGAGGTCGGTAATGGGAGTGCGGGCGAGGAAAGCCCAAAGCATCTTGGTTCGGCGACGTTGGTTGTTCAGTCGACGGCCCAGCCCACCGCACCTTCGCTCATCGTATCCGATACAGTCCTAGGTGAGTTTGGTATCTCTGTTCTTTCTTGGAGGGTTTACATGATTTGGGGCGGCTGACCGATGCGTGTTCAGGATTTGGCTCGCATGGGACGGTAGTGTACCAAGGTTCCCTCCAAGGGCGTGCAGTAGCCGTCAAACGTCTCCTTCAGGACTTCGTCACGCTTGCTGCCCGTGAGGTTAGCATTCTGCAGGAATCAGACGACCATCCCAACGTCATCCGATATTACTACCAAGAATCTCAGGGCAACTTCCTCTATATCGCCCTCGAACTGTGCCCCGCCTCGCTAGCGGACGTTATCGAGTCCCCGGATCAACACCAGGAAATTGTTGTGGCTTTCGATCCCAAACGAGCACTTCGGCAGATTACATCGGGATTGCGCCATCTTCACTCACTTAAAATCATACATCGTGACATCAAACCTCACAATATCCTCGTCTCGAGCCCTAAAAATGGTGCGACTGGCAAGGATGGCGGGAGGAGAATGTTGATATCTGATTTTGGGCTCTGTAAAAAGCTTGAAGTCGATCAAACGAGTTTCGTGCCGACCGCACAGGGTGCACAGGCTGCTGGTACGGTGGGCTGGAGGGCCCCCGAGCTTCTACGTGGCGATGTAAAACTTGACGAGTCACTGAACGATGACGGCTCACAATCGTCCACGGATAGCACAAGTACCGTGGTCAACGGGGGCTCATCCACGCCCAGGTCAACGGCACGCCTAACGAAAGCCGTTGACCTTTTCGCATTGGGGTGTCTGTTCTATTACGTACTCACCAACGGGTCACATCCTTTTGGAGGCAAATTCGAACGGGAGGTGAATATCATCAAAAACGTAAAAAACCTGGACGGTTTAGAGAGGTTTGGAGAGGAGGGCTCAGAAGCTGTTGACCTGATAGGAAGGATGCTTGATCCAGAGGCTTCTCGACGGTAAGTTGGACCCGCGTTTCTTTCGTTCTTGCTTCTGACTCGAGTCTCTCCCGTGGCTCGCTTCACACAGACCCGATACCACATCCTGTCTCGTCCATCCCTTCTTCTGGGATCCAGCGCGCCGTCTAAATTTCCTCCAAGATGCATCTGACCGCTTTGAGATCATGTGTCGAGACCCTCGGGACCACATTCTCGTCGTGCTCGAGACGGGTGCGCCTGATATCGTGGGACACGATTGGCATGCAAGACTCGACAAGGTCTTCATTGAAAACTTGGGCAAATTCCGCAAATATGACGGAAAGAGCGTGCAAGATCTGCTGAGGGCCTTCAGGAACAAGGTGAGCCTTTCGTGCATTTCATTCATCCGTTCAGGGTCTCACATGTACGGCGTGGACACCGCAGAAACATCACTATCAAGACCTTCCTGACCACGTGAAGCGCACACTGGGACCGATGCCTGAAGGCTTCCTGAGCTACTTCACGAAACGATTTCCACGACTATTTATGCACGTTCATGGTGTCATTTCCGACACACATCTCCGTACGGAAGCCATGTTCAGGGCGTACTTTGAGCTGAACGAGTCGTGATTGATGTCCCATGGTGTCTATTTCCTCCTCTCCATTTGGACGTAAACGACGTGCGAGGTTCGTCTTTTTCGTTTTTTCTTGACTCTCACTTCCAACCCTTCTCATATGTACATATACCTACGTATGCATACCATACTGTATTGGACGTCCGGCTTCCACCCACTTTTGCCACTGACTGGAGATATCTATGTGGTCCGCACCTTCGTCGACACCCTCTTGGCGCCGCTTCCTTTTTTTGCTTGCTAACTTATTGTACTGTGACGACGGCGAGAACTACCACCTAGCTTGGATCTGTATTTGTATGCTGCCCAACTTCTTTCGTTTTCCGATTCCTTCCCACTCGACACCATTTCAACTTATATACGAGGCAACGAATACAGTCGTGCGAGTCCTTGGGCCCAATAAAAGCGCTCCTGAGGAGTGGTACCAGTCACACGAATTTTGGTCCAGAGTTCGAAACACAGCTCGTCTGATCTATATTAACTGTATTACCGAGTATATCCGTCATGACAGAAAAGGTTGAAGGTCAAAGAGGACGTCTGTAGTACAACAGCCCAAGGCTGTATTATGCCTGTTTCCGCTGCAGGTTCTTGGGTAGCGCTTTCTTCCATGGTAAGAAATCCCGTCCTTGCATGTATGGTCGCAACACTTCGGGTACCACGAGGCCCTGTGGGAGCGGCGTCGTTCGTGATCAATCAGCGCGCGAAAAAGAAGAACCGGAAGATGCATACGTCCGGGGTCTGATAATTCTCGACGAGACAACACAGTGCGCGTTCGGTGGCACACATGGTCCCATTGAGCATATGTACGTATATCTTGCGCTGTTGGTCTTTTGATTTGAGACCACAGCGGACTTCGAGCCGTCGGCTCTCTGTAAGACATATTTCCGCTACGGTGAGTACCATCACGGCAAAGAGGAATGAATGGGGAGGGAGGGGGGAGGTGTTTCAAAACAAGGACAAAAGACGCACGATAGTCGGTACAATTCGAGCACGACACTAATTCCTTGTAGCCCCCCTGGAACGGGAACCACGCTTCCAAATCGCACTTTTTCGACGCCGCGAGGTTCAACGCCCCACTGACGATTGCGACGACTCGATAGGGCAGCCCGAGGCTCTGATAAAACGCCTCACTGTTGGCCAACATGGTATCAAATGCGTTCCAGCTCTCTTCGGGCGCCGTGATGACAAACTGTTCGACCTTTTCAAATTGATGGACGCGAAAGATACCCCACATATCACGTCCGGCCGAGCCGGCTTCTTTTCGGAAACAGGTCGAGTAGCCGGCGTAGTAGATCGGGAGTTGGGTTTTGGGGTCCTCGAACCATTCATCTGCGTGGAAGGCCGAGATGGGCTGTTCCGAGGTGGCGATGAGATACTTTTCATCTTCGTCGGCGATGACCTATAGGCGTGTGATGCGATCGCGTCGGATGTTTCGTGCGGGACAGGGCTGACGTGATGCCGGGGGGGGGACGTACCTTGTAGAGTTCTTCGTCGAATTGGCTGAGCTGGGCGGTCTTGCTCATGACGTCTTTGTTGACCATGAACGGGGGTTGGATCTTCTTGTAGCCGCGTTTTCGGAGGAAGTCGAGGGCGTAGGAAATGAGAGCTTGGTTGAGATCTATGCCGTCGTCGGTGAGGAAGTAGCCTCTATGACCGACTACCTTTGCGCCTGTGTAGGTTGGACTGAGCGATGAGGACAGGATGTCTGTATGGGCATGGAGGAGCCTACCTCGTTCGAGATCCATGGCGTCTAGCCGGAGTAGGACTTCATGATGTGGCATGATGTCAGTCTTTTTTTCTACGTGGCCGTTGGGGCCATCGGGATGCCATGTCCGTAATGTCAGGTTGTCGTCCTGTCATGCGTACTTTAGAACGGTGCACAACTTGAGTACATCGAAATGTGCACCTCTGTCAAGCTGACTGGAACGTCCTTGGCTACTAGGTTTCCGACATTGCTCGCTTTTTGGCGCATGAGTAGTTCATAGTCGCGGGTCTCCTTTCGCTTGGCTTCTACTTGGGCATCAAGGGCTTTTTTCTGTGCGACGAGATCGTCTGCAGGTTCTTTGGCCTGGAAAGTGAAGGATCCGCCATGAGATGAGATGGTTTATATGGCGTGCGTACATACCTTTTTCTTGGCTCCGATCTCCTTCTGGACTGCGTTTACCTGTTTGTTGAGGCCATTGAGCTCGTAGTCCTCTGGAAGCGACGGTGGGCACGCGACACGATTGATCTTGATCAGGATGCCGCAGCCGACCACGGAGAGACTGTGGCTACGTACTTTTGACCCACTCGGCATACATCTCAATGACTTGATCGACGAGCTCGACGGGCTCGCCGCGTTTGCGCTGTGATTCGCGAATCTCCTCTGCATTTCCGCCTTTTGTGTCTATGAAGGTTGTTACGTCGAGTGTCATGATGGTCGAGAGGGTATATGATCTTGTCTCGCTCTTTTATCTTTCTCGGTGCTGGTCGTGTTACGTAATTGGTACTCGTGTCTTGCCATCCGGTTCGACGTGAAACCAGCCATGCCTGGTGGATGGCCTTGGACCTTCAAAGCTGTTTGAACAGACACCGCTCTACTCTTTCTTTCTTCATCCAAGTTGTGGACTTGGATGAACAAAAACACAATACTCAGAGGACCCATATGAGTAAACAAGAGTAAACAGCGTGCAGCGCGTCCACCCCACACGCACATATCTCCTGTCTGCCTGCCACGCGCCTTCACTTCATACCACGTCCTGTCTCATAACTCATACTCGTCTTGTCTTCATGTTCCAGTTCTTGCGACGTGTCTCGGGCTCGCTGCTTCCTCGTCCAGACCGCCCGTGGAGGGATGATGGTGAGTGACCGCGAATCTTCAACTCTACATCGCGTCCCCGAGGCTGACCTGCTTCGCCTTCTCGATCCGATCTGGTGGTTCGTTAGCCACATCCCACGCTCCCACGATAGGACGCAAGCGCAGGTTCAGCGTCACAGAACAAGATGACGATTCCCCGTCCTCCACGGCGAAAAAGACGAAAAATGACCCTATCAAGCCGGATACCGAACGCGACTCTGCGCCGGAAGGGGAGAGTCCCAAGGGGGATGTTACTCCCCCCGTTGACGGCCAGGAAGTGAAAGATGTCACAAAGGGTGTCAACGAGGTCGATCTCGAAGATAAGGACAAGGTGGAGGACACATCATCAATACAGCCTGAAGGCGTTCCGCTCCCCGATTCGCCATCTGGATCGCCGGAGCCTGAGTCTGACTCACCAGAACCAGCTGAATCAGATGCAGTTCAGGGGACCCAAGGCCAGGAGCACCCGGATGATAAGGACTCTGTTGCCTCTTCAGCACCCGAGGATGATGTGGAAGCAGCCGAGGTGGGGCCTGTCACGGCGAACACTGACGCCACGGCAGACGGGACCGCTCCGGCACAACAGGTCACCCTCGCGACAGTCGAGCCAGGTTCACTTGACATTCCAGAAACATTGGAGATCAAGGCATAATGTCTCACGGGTCTCCGCCCGACGCCTCGCGGTGCAGGCAACCATGCGCCCAGTGCGTGCATGAAGGAGACTGGTGTGTGCGTTGAATCTGCGTTGTAACCCTACTATAGGGACCTCGTTCGCTATACTTACTGACGACTTACCATACGTATACCCGGATTTTGTTTATACATAGTAGTCAACTCCCCATCCAATCCTTACCTTTCTATCTTGGTTAGAGGAGTCATGAATTGTACAGTAGTTTGCTACCGTGTGAACGTTGAACATTGAAGTCGTACCACCACCGCGTCGTTGAATCTCGTCCTCCCAGCGACGACACAATATCGGCGTCATGATACACAGTAAATGTCTAATCGAGCTATCGGACCGGCCAGGAGGGCTACACGAGGCCGCATGTGCCTTGGGATGCAAAGGCTGCGCAACATCATGTCAGACCATTCTGGTACTCCGCTTCTAATTCACCTTCTCGAGTCTATCCAGCAGCACCATGCCGAAGCGATGGACGGGGAATTGGCTGCAACTTCTGCGGCTTTCCTTCAAATCTATTGCAGTCACCATGCCAGCTAGTCCAACTTTTTGCTTACTGTATAACCGTCTTGTACTTCCAAGTTCGCGCCAACCACCGCAACGAGGGACTGACGGTTGGCCGCCGGCCAGACATGTGTATACAGCATGCCCCCTGAGCCATGCCCACATTCATTCTTGGCGAGCCGCACATGTATTCTCATACGGAGTCAACTCATGCACCGCGTTTGCCAGCCGCCCATATGCCTCGCTGGGACACGATTACTTCATTACGGCCCCCATCGACGTATTCACTGGCATGCGTCCGTTGTCCGATATACCCGACCCCTCGCGAAACACGCGCGTGCATCCGTCGACTGTTGCTGCGTACATATAACGGACGCTACTCTTCTGTACGCAGTTCCATTCTTTCCACGATTCCATTTCGTTCCAACCCTTTCTCCTCCCTTTGGGAATTTGTATTGCAGGCTTGCTCTGGGTGCCACGTACAGCTGACATCGACTATCGGACAGTCGTACCACTGTTTATCCAGAATTTCCACCACGATCGATAATCGTTGCACCGGCGGGATCCCGCATCCAAATTGAAGAGTGAGTCTTAACGAAAAGCCTATCTCCTATTCCCCGAACCCGTCGGCATCAGCTGCGGTGGGTGCAAAGTGATTCCCTCGTTTATTCGCCGTATACAGTCACACACACACCCATAACTGTACAACATGCGTCGTTTATTGGGTTTAAAGGACTCCACAGCCCCACCCTCCAACACGAAAGGCAAGGAGCGTCAGCGAGATTCTACTTTCCCACCCGTTCCTTTGTCCCCCCGCACACTCATGGAGGTCCACGTCAACACTGAAGTTCACTCTGCACCTGACCGCCAGGGTTTCCAACCCCTCGCAAGCACAACGGCATCGACGTCTCCGTCGCCCGCATCCTCTAACTCGCGACCGCTTCCGCCCGAGATCCGCGTTCCAACCCATTCGTACCCGTATTGGCAAGGTTACACCCACACTCCGTCTTCATCCTCGCAGAGCAGTTTAGAGTCGCCGATGACACCCTCGCATGTGTCGTGGCTGAATCTAGCCAACGCTGTGGGAAATCCCGACGGCGCCAGCAATGGCTCGGGTAACAACACCAATCCAGGTCTCACCAACCCTGCGCTCACTCCCCAGCCCTCAGCGGGACCGCCATCATCCCTCGCTCAAGGGAGATCATCCCCCAGTCCCCATTTCCCACCACCTCCACCAACGAACCCACCCCCCAACATCTCTACTCGTCCTAAACTCCTCCATCCAACAAAGAGTACCCACTCTCTCCGCGTGCCCGTTCAAGAATTCTTCAACCAACAACTCTCACCCATCGTTGAGCAAGATTACCTTTCCCCTGAAAAACGACCTGTATCACTACCCAGTTCGAGTCACGAGGGTGGAGGGTCACGTTCCAGCACTGCGCATACGGCGAGGACGAGCGCTGCGATGATGACCCCCGTGAGCCCGGGCGGTGACGGGTTTGGGACGGCTACTGTGACCCCTGTTAGTCCTGTGCCCATTACTCCTGTTTTGGTTACTGCAAGGGGAACACCGCCCACACCCCAAACGCAAGTCCAGATCCCGCTAACACCTTTGCATCCGGGCGGTGTTGCGCCTTTTGCGAGGAGGAAAGAAGAGGAAGGAGGTGAATCGCCCCGCAAAAATTCTTCATGTATTTCGTTTTGTCGTTTCTAAATGGAAAATAGCTAATCTGATTATGATAGTGCCCTCCCCGGTCTCGACTTTCATTTTGAGACCACTCAATCGGTCAATCAGTCTGTCGTCTACACGGACACATCAGTCTAGCGCGTCTTCTGTTACACCTCCTGTCATACCCCCATTGGACCTCAAACCCGAATTCAGAGGCCCAACGTTCTTGACAACGCCAACGTCGCTCAACTCGCGTGGGCTGCTGGATGTTGGTGCACATGATGACGACTCTGTTTCGGACAGGAGGGCGAGTTTTGTTACTGCTCAGACAGGGCCGGGGAGAGAAAGCAAATATTCTCTTGGACAAGAGGAGGTCTTCGTTGACGCAGAGGATGGCTTCAGACGTGATTCTAACGGAACTATTCATGCATTTGATTCCCGCCTCCTTGAAGACACTGTTGATGCCGCACTCACACCCCAACCACCCCGAATATCTCCGAATGATGGCTCCAAGCCGGTCAAACCGCCCGTCCCCGTACGTACCACTATGCACCCTCGTTCTGCTTCACGTACATCTTCCTCTCCACCCTCCTACAACCACCCACCTGGTCCGCACGGCTCGGATAACCATCTCCAGCCTAGCCTTCACCCTCACCGCCCCACTCCTTCGCCGGCCATGCACCCTTCAGGTTCAGGCGTGAGCGCACCGAGTCTCCAGGACCTCGGCACCTCCTTTTCTACATCCTCTTCTTTCATTGACCGACGTTTCGCACTTTCTTCGTTGTACCTCCCCCCCAGCTCGGAACGCGAATCCGCGCGCAAAGCGGGCTCCAAGCAGATGCGGCACCAGGAGCGTGTGGATACCGTGAAAGTCCTATTCTGGCTCGGCTTCATCGCACCATGGTGTTGGCTCATCGGGGGGTGGCTCGTCTCCGCCAAGCCTCCTTTGCGCGAGTATGGCTCCGGCTCTGTGTACGGTGACGGGTACCACAACGGTCCCAGCAGGGGAGGCAGCAGCCTCCTCCCACTCTGGGCGAACACAAGTAAGAGCATGCAGAGTTTCGATATGTACCATGGGTATCCGTTTGTGGCGCCGTCGGCGCTCAGTTTGACGCCGCCACCACCACCATATCAGAGTCAGCGGGCGCCGGTGGTGTTGATACCAAAACCGGTTAGGACGGAGAGGAGGGGAATGAAGAATCCGTGGGTGAGACGGTGTCGGATCGCGGCGGTGACGAGTGGGGTGATCATTGTGGTTGCATTTATTGTGGCGCTCGTCGTGGTCGGGACTGGTCACAGTGTTTGAGGAAAGGAGGAGGAAGGGCAGTGTTGTTTGTTTTGTGCCTTTCACGGATGACCAAAGCTGGGGATTCGGGATACCTGGGGACATTCATCGACTTCGCGGACATGGCATATGTGTGTTTATTTTCCTTTTTTTTTTTCGTGGCGCCTGGTATGCGCTTTATGGAGACCAATTGTATACTAGTTCGACACTTCGCCTCTCTGGAATTTCGAGTGATGCATACACTTAAAATATGATACGGGCCAATCATGTTTCGGTTTGGTCATGGCTAGTCATCTTACTATCGTGAATGGAAGTCTTGTGCAAGGTTCATGCTACCTTTTTACCTGTTGCGGCCTGAACCTGGAGTGGCGCCATGAACACCGATCACGATTCTAAGTGAGGTTGCGGAAAGAAAATATATATCACCAGAGAAAAATTCTAGTGATGGTTGGTTGTGTAGGGGGGACAAGTAACGAGAGGCAAAGGTCTGCAGCACCTTGATGCGTAGCGGAGGCCCCTCGTCCAAAGTTCGGAAGAACGGCGCCGATTGATCGCTTCAGCCTACAGCATCAGGGAAGGAAACTGGCGGAGAACCTGGTGAGGATCAGTCACCAACCCCAACCATGCAGCCAGCGACTATGCTTCCAACAGTCTGAGGTTGTCACTGGTATACGGCCGGGGTCTCCCCGTCCTGAAAAATAACTGACACTAGTACCATCGATTCAAAAAGCGACTCTCGATGGATTACCGAGTGGTAATGGCCACTTGGTTGTCACCGAAAACAATTAAAAATGATGGGATGAACCCAGAGTTCTAGTCTGCATTCAGCAAACTTCGAAATCGTTTAGTCCTTGATCCTTTGAAGAAGCTCTTCACGCCGTATTCGGGCTTCCTGCTGAGTGTTTCCTCCGTCTGGTTCAGCGTATGCGAGCAACGCTTGGGGTCCTTTTGCTCTTCAACCAGTCCACGAGTCGATCGTCGACATGACCGTTCTTTAGTGACGCCTTGTTGAGATTCCTAGGACGACACCTGAACCGACGACAATCTTGTCCAGCTAAAAGCTCTCGCTAGTTTTGCGACCGATATATACAACCACTGTATTGACGACTCGGTTTGAGACGGTCGCTATGCT
Organism: Neoboletus magnificus; assembly: GCA_003316145.1. Classification (NCBI taxonomy): domain Eukaryota; kingdom Fungi; phylum Basidiomycota; class Agaricomycetes; order Boletales; family Boletaceae; genus Neoboletus; species Neoboletus magnificus. Next base: position 38,885 of record QFEI01002480.1, on the reverse strand, counting down.
GATCAGGGTTTCTGCACAGTCCACGAATTAGTAACTGGGTGCACGCAGTGCATCTTGGGGGAAAGGGTTCCGTTACTGTGTTGGAGTTGTACCCAGAATAGGAGCGTTGGGATTTGCTCTCAAAGAGAATAGGATTTGGTCTTGCAGCAACATGACCACCGGCCGGTCGACGAGAGAGAGATTCGATGGGGCTCGACCCGCGTCTACACTACCAACTTCCAAGCTCTACCGTGCCATTGGCCGGGTCCACCATGGTGTCGATGTGCACCCGGATAAACCATTCTAAAAGCGCGTTCTTATTCGAGATACATCCTCTTGTCGGCCAGGCTCCGTTCCGTGATTCGAATAGGGACACCCGGAACGTCTCTGGACCCGCTCTCTGCAGGAGGTGCCGTCTTGCATCTCGACATGCGGATGATCATGCATGCACATCCTCTTCTACACACCCGTTTCAAAAGTCGAGAGGGACCCCGCTTCCGTGGCGCCATTCGAACGAACGCCGTGCGCCTCAGACGTGGGTTCGTCCGGGACTTCATTGTTAATTCTGGTCGCGTTGAGGTACCTGGGTGACTCTTGAAATGTGATTAAACCCTGCTCCTTCCATAATGAAAGTAGTACCTCGATATCCGCGTCACATCACAAGGTGTCATCTTCCACGCCAGAGCAAGACCAATGCAACGCTCGTGTCTTATGACGCAACTCGTCGTCCACGTCGAACGTTCCAACATACGGCGGGCGAATTCGCCTACGTGCCCCGTTCCCGAAGGCGAGGTCCTGTCCGGGGTCGCTGATTTTCTCAAATCGTCGGACATTTACCGTGCCCGTCCGCGCGCCTCCTACGATCCCTCGTCCGATGACGCAGGCGCTGCGTCAGGCTCTGACTCCTCTATCGTTTCGGACCCACGTATGTCCAACGGGGTCCCGAGTCAGGGTCATGACCACGGCCACGCGGATGGGCATGGTAGACGTGGGACGATGAAGAAACAAGGACGGTCGTTCGAAGGTGCCAAGTTGCCAATGATTAACAGTCCGAGGAGAACGGAGAAACTGGTATTGTTTAATCCGATGCCTGTGACGCAGCCTGAGGATGGTTGCGCTGTTTTCGTTTTGCCTTGATAGGTCAATTTCTAGTCATCGAAGATACTTACCTCTACTAGTCTCCTGGCATAGAATATCACATTAGGATCACTCAATAGTGTCTCGTCCATAAGTCGAACCAGTGGAATTAATCTATGCGGGCAGTATACTACAGTGGACGGTCTGCAGTGGACAAACATAAACTTCTATCGATCCCCTTCAGCACAATAGCACATACCTTGCACGTTCACTGCTCAGCCCACTCGAGACTCCGCAAACAACCCCCTCACAAACCCCCCTTGCACCTCGCTTGTCCTCCTCCTCGCCTTGTCCTCTTTTTGCCTCTGCATCCTCTTCAACGCTGCCTCCTTGGCCTCCGCCTCCTTGGCGGCGATCTCGGCGGCACGTTGTGCGCGTTTTGCCTCCAGCGCGTTCTGGGCGTCGAATCGCTCGCGAACGAGCAAGCGTAAACGCATCCCTTCATCGCCGAGAAGGGATGGGGAGGTGTTGAGGAGATATTGGTCTAGTCCGCCGTGCTACGCGTGTAGGGCGTCGGTCCCGTAGTCTCCTCGTCGAACGAGAAAGAAGAGAACGCACTTTGTGTATCGTCCTCAATGCTCTCGCGGTCACCTTGACCTGCACTCGGCGGCCCAACAGCGGGGAAAGGAACGTTTTTGAATGGACGTTGGGGAGCCAGGTGCGACGAGTTTTTTTGAGGGAGTGAGGGACGTTGTTGCCGTGTTGGATGGATTTGCCGTGGAAGAGGCCGAGGGCGGCGCGTTTGAAAGGTTGGGAGAGTGCGGCGGGGAGGGTGGACAGGAGCGGCTCCATAGTGTACGAGCACAAGATGGTATTGCCTTTTTGGGGGAGATCCATTCGGTTCAGTACAACCACGACAATCATCAAGCGCATGCTCACCGCCCTCATCGACGCCGCATTCTGGACGTTAATACCAGTCGTGCGCCGTCTGCGTCAAAGGGGCTGAACGCGGCGCGGATGCAACTAAACACATCAACGTGACTGGAATCGACAATGAGAACCCGAACCCAGAAACGGGGTAGTAGGCTGGTAAATTCACATTAAATTCTGCGGTATGCCACGTCCTTGTTCACGGTCAAGTTCAACGAGGCATGAGGGCAACGATGAGTCGATCGGCATTCAAACAAGTTGGTGGTCGCCGTCATCTAACTTTTGGTACGGAAGTGATGCCCTTCTTTCAAAATTGGCATTCACTCGTGAATCACAACTTGAACGCTTAGTGTATTTTCATCGGAGATTTACAGGCGGGAAGCGCTGATTATAGAAAGGTCAGTCCGGCTCTGGGGAGGTGAGACTTGGCAGACCATTGTGAATTGAGGCTAATTGGTAGAGCTCGGTCTAGCTCTTGCCACTTTGCGCCATCTAACAGGGGGAATCAAGCTGGTGGCTGCCCAAGAAGCATTATTGGTCAATGGTGATGACGGATCGACTCCGAAGGAACAAGGGGACCTTCAAGGTCGGTTTGTTCGTTTAACTTGTCTTCCTTGACTCTGTTCCATGACTCAGTGGAAAGTTACATTTCATCCATCGTGTATCGTGATTAATCGAATTCCAGCGGAAGGCCGTGCCCTCGCGTGGAACATGCACGTTCCAGCAGACGGATGTTGTCATGCCAGTGGAGCGACTTGCTGAGTGCATAAAAGCGTGAGGATGAACTGCGAGGTTGCCGTCTCCCTTGTACTCGCCATGCACTTCAAATCCATCCTTCTCTCTGGCTTCTTGCTCGCTTCTGAGGTTCTGGTTCTGGCTGTTCCTTACTCTCGGCACGGCGCTCGTGTAGCTCGCCGTCGCGAGGATCGCCAGTCGCAGCTGAACAACCGTCTTGAGCACCCCACTGGTGCTGCTAGTGCCTCGGAAGGCTCATACAGCGTTAACTGGGCTGGCGCTGTTTGGGACCAAGCCAAAGTTCGTAGTCAACCTCATGGATGGTGTCCCACCCTGACCTCATCCTATCTTGTTCGAACAGGGAACTTTCACTTCTGTCACTGGTACTTTCACCGCCCCCAGTCCCTCGGGTCAAAACGGCTCCGCCGCCGCTGCCTGGGTCGGTATCGACGGTGACACGTGCCAGGAAGCCATCCTCCAGACTGGTATTGACTTTACACTTTCTAATGGTCGGGTGTCGTACGATGGTAAAGAGACATGTAACCAACCAATCAACCACGCCCTGTCTCATCTTTTTTTTTTCCGTGTGAATAGCTTGGTACGAGTGGTATCCCGACTCCGCACGCGATTTCTCCGGTATCAATATCTCTGCTGGAGACGTCATCAAGCTCACTGTCGCTGCATCTTCCAACACGTCAGGGACCGCCATGGTCGAGAATCTGACGAATGGCCAGAGGGTATCCCAGAGTCTCAACTCTACTTCCGCGCTCTGCAAACAGAATGGAGAGTGGATTGTTGAAGATTTCGCGCAAGGTGGAAGCCTCGTTCCCTTTGCAAATTTTGGCAAGGTGACCTTCACGAATGCCGAGGCAGTTGGTAACGGGGGCTACACGCCTTCTGGTGCCAACATCGTCAACATCCAGCAGAACAACCAAACTCTGACTTCTGTCTCGATCGACGGATCTTCCGTTACGGTCACGTACGTATAAGATTCAGGAACTCGAATGGACAGTGTACGATGGGATGCTGATCGGTTCATCTATGTCTCTTTCGTGTGTTCCGTTCCATTGCTTTGCCCAAGTATTTATCATCATGTTTTCTCCATGACCGTTTGCAACCTACTGTTCCGCGTGTCTCAGTCCGCAAGGAGAGTTCTTGCTCGGACGTTCGTCCACATCAGAGTAGTTAGGTCACAGGGGAGCCCGGTGATACATACTGACGAAAGCAGCGATTTTCCGCGTCGTCCTTGGTATAGGCTGCGGTACTTTCATCCGACTTTCTCAGCTTTTCCAGGTCTGTTTACTCGTTTGTTCATTTGTTTTGGACCAGTGATATTTGTGAGAGCGCAGCCGTAGATACTCGGTAGTAGTTACTATGTTAGTAGAAAATTAAGCACCTGGAGATACCCAATAGTCTGAGTGTACTAGGCTGGTGTGATGTAACTAGTGCTTATGTAAACATATATCCGTGACTGCATCACGAGACTCCAGGATTTCTTATAGTGCCTTATAATGCCTTGTCATAGAGACCTAGCGTTTTTCATGTTACCCGACCATCGCTCTTTGGTTATTGTACTTAAGAAGGTCTTATAAGCATTTATAATAGTCTTATATGGCATTGCCCAGACCTCCATTGTCGTGTGACACGGCAAACATTCACGATGTCACAAAAGCAGATACAACGCTAGGGTGGTCGTCGTGATGTGATACTGACTTCCATGTACATCTTTGAAACGATTTTACTGTGCGACAACTGAATAGATCCACACTGTTCCGGAATCCACACCTTCCCGCACTGTCCGGCCGCTGTCTTCATTTCCGAAAAAAAAGACGAACGGCAAACGGTTTTTTTACTTGACGGTCACTTGCAGCGTTTTGCCCAAGTCAATCGCGATCACCCATGAGCCAAGGGTTCTTGAAGCCATCGAACCCGTGTTGTCTGCTACTAGGTTCCGGATAGTGCTTCACACCCAGGTGAAGACGAGGGCTTCTATTCACTTGTTATAGTTAGTCGAAACATGGGAAGACCAGGCATTTGGGCGCTCGGGTTCAATGGCAAACTTTTGTGTTGCGGTTGCAGCATGCATGTCCCTAACAAACATCTGGCGGCCCCGTGCGTGTGCTGCCTCACTTCGCATTCGCCCTCTGTCTTTGATAGGTCTACAGGTTGTTCGAGCTGGGGGTAGTATGCCATTGCCAGGAATGAGATCGGGAGAAAGAAGCAGGTTGGGCCAGTCGAGGGGACGCATCTTAGATCTATATTCGTGGGTGGCGACGATAAACTTGCCCCTATAGGTCACCGTGCCAGCCCCACGATGGATGACAGCACGTCGTGTCATGTCATCCCTGTCACCGCTGAAGCTCAGTTGAACCCCCACCGCGCGTGTGGTGCTAGTGCTGTGCCGGCAGATCAGTCCAAAACAGTCCTGGCTTGTTGTTGAGATAGTTGGTAGAGGATGAAAGCGACGTCGAGAAAATTATGTTCGGATGGTGATACCCAAGAAAGGTCCCACTCGTGGGTTTTGGACACGAGTATATGGCAGCTAATAACCGTACGCAAGCCGGGTAAGCTGGTATTGGGGATGGGCCAAGCCTAGGGTTGGCTAGGTAGCTTACGGGTTATATGGAGATGACGCTTGAATCGATAGTAAGTTTCAATCGTCGTATGTATACATGTCACCCCAGATCTAGTCTGGTGACCAGCCCATCTATCCCCAGACCTATTACCCGCACTGCCAGAATGGCCGTTGACATTGCTGCTCCGTGGACATACCCGAGCTATGAAATGCTCAACCCTCGAGGTCTGGCCATCTATGTTCGTGGGTGGCGATGATAAACTTGCCCTTATAGGTCACCAGCAAAATAATATCAAAACATACTGCAGAAGCTTCCCGATCAATGTAAACATGCGAAGATCCTCTTCCAGTCAGGATCTTTCCATTATTCGCCCACTTGTATTGAGAGAAGTATCCTCTTCTTTGCTTGTTGTTGCTGCTGCTCGGCAATTGACCTTGTTTCCAAGGCAGGTATTGAGGTACATGACGGGCTGTTTTCATGTTCATAGCACACGTTAATCATCAGGAGGTACGACACGTTTGGCCGTTCAAGCCCAGTAGCGAGCCTTGTGATGGCCGCCTGTCCTAGGCATATACGGAGATTATGCGATAAGCAGAACGTGCAAAAGCGCAGAGGTATGTTCCAATTTCGACGTAGGCTCCCATTCTTTCGACGATCTCTGCTCACGTACATCCACCATGTTCTTCAACGTCGCCCTTTCCAGCAGCTTATTTCTCGCTCCTGTGGTTCTGGCTGTTCCTTCTGGGCTAGGCACTCGCACTGCTCATCGTCAGTTCCAGTTGAACAATCATCTAAACGAACTCAATATTACCAGCGCCAGTTGGGCTGGCGCTCTCTTTCACAATAAGAATGGTGTCCGTAACAACTTCTTAATCCGTGATCGCACGTGATCTCATCCTCATCTCGTTTTAACAGGGAGTGTTCAGCTCTGTCACCGGGACCTTGACCATCCCCAATATTTCGGGCCCACCCGGGTCCAGTGTTGCCTTCGGGATCGCTATCGATGGTGTCACTGGCAGCTGTAAAAATGGTTCTCTTCAGGTCGGTGTTCTGGCAGACATTGGAAACAGCAGTCGACCTTCATATAGTGGTAAGGTAGCACTGAACCACGTATCTACACTTATCTCACTGTTCCTTTTGTAAACAGTCGCATCCGTATGGTTGCCTGGTCCTGCCGCCATGATTTCAGATGTCCCTATCTCTGCCGGAGATGTCGTCAAACTCACTCTCAACACTTCGACCTCGACAAATGGCACGGCAAGCATAGATAATCTCAGTAATGGGAGGCATGGGTCTACAGCTCTCAATTCTTCTGTTCCCCTTTGCGGTCAGGACGCGGGGTGGTTCGTTGAGGATTACATGGCGGGAGTTAGCTCTATCCCCATGGCCCACTTTGATCCAGCCGTGTTTACGAGCGCCGAGGCTGAAGGCCCGAATGGGTCCAAGTTTTTCCCCTGTAACGCTACCATGATCTTGGAAATGGTCCAGGGCAACACAACTCTGACCAATGTCTCGACAATCAATTCGTCCGTGATCATTCAGGACATCAGGCCTCAGACCACGGTGGTTTAGGTGGTTCATGGTACTCTTTTATGTGTCTTGTTTCCTTTTAGTTACAATTGCTTGCAGCGGGAAAACACTTTACAGATCATATGTATGTAGTCTATGTTCGACCTACCGTGTGCTAGGTCGAGGCGAAAGTGATTTCCTCCCTTCTCTCTATTAGTCCTGTATGCGCGAATGCCCTCAAACTTGGGGGTTGCTGATCCGTTTTTTGAAGATCGGGATGTCATGCCACCCTTGGCGCCAGTTTCAAGATATTCCCACGACCTCAAGAGAGGGTTATTGGGTGAAATACACCTAAAAGGGTCATCTTCCCGAGATGGTTCTGAGTCATTGTAAGCTTGGCGATTGAAAAGCTTCATGCGCCGCTGGCGCTGGGAGACGTCGAGAAGACTGATCAGGATGATGTAACGTACTTGCCGAACATGATCGTTCAATACCTCAGAGTTGTTTCGGGTATTGAGAGCGGGGGATGAGCTGATTGTTAAATTCAGCAGCGTAATGTACATCTGTTATTCAATCCTAACATCCTAGTAGTACACCTTTAGAGCAACATCTCATCGTACCAGTCGTGCTCGAGTTGGACCGCCTCCTTGATCGTCGCTGCAAGCTTCCAACCGTGACCTTCACCTTCGAACAGGCGATATTTCACCCTATCCCTACCACCATGCTCAATGATCGTATTCACGATCTTCTCAGCTTGCTCTGGAGGCACAACCTTGTCTTCTTTCCCTTGAAGCACCTGAGCCCGGAAAAATTCAGCGCGTCTGAAATCGTGGACGTCGAAGAAAAAGAAAAGGCGCGTACCAGGAGTGGTGTCGTGATCTTGTCTGCATGGTTCACAGGGCTACGCGCTGCATACACCTCCGGGACTTCCTGTGGAGTCCCGCCCAGCAACCTGTCCATGTACCTCAGCTCGAACTTGTGAGTGAACTGAGCAAGCGATACGAGATCAGAAATGCCATAGGACGACGTGGCTGCCTTGAAAAACTGAGGGTCTGGCGCGATGGAGACCGAAGCCAACGTCGTGAAGCCGCCCGCAGATCCACCTCGAGCGGCAACGCGTTTACCATCGATGAGGGAATACGGATCAGCTCCGAGGAGCTTCGGAGCATCTTGGCAGTCTTGAACGTCTACAACACCCCAGTTACCAGCAAGGCGGGAGCTGAAAGCGGATAAGAAACGCAGTCAGACAATGAAGGGCAGTTCTTACATGTATGCCCGACCATATCCTGACGAGCCGCCATAGTTCACATCCAACCTTTTCAAACAACGTCAGCGTGAGAGCACCAGGTCTGCCGCGACGTGCTTACCACGCGTAGCCGCGACTCGTGTAGTACAACTTTCCCCAGTTGAGGACCTGCGGTTCCATGCTGGTAGGGCCTCCATGAATATTGACAATGCAAGGAGGCTTTTCGCCAGTAATACTAGATCCTGAGTACTTGGGATTCTTCGGGGCATAGTATATCACATAGAGGGGCTTCTCATCTCTGAACAGTGTGATTGGCTGAGGAGGAGAAATATACTCCTCGTTACCCGATATGGGTTGTGGGGTGCTTGACTTGAGAAGTTGGTATGATGGCGCAAACGATGCGCCGGAAAATGTGCATGAGAAAATACCGCCTGGAGCATCGCTTTTACTCGCTCCAAAGATGATTGATGTAATCCCACTTCGATTGACACGGTTGGCGAGGGAGAACGGGAAGTCTCGGATCTCCACGATGTACTTGTCATCAGAGAGGCTGACGATATACAAGACATTCCGGCCATCACGAAAAGCAGTAAATGCGGCGAACTTGTCGTCACCACCTCTGGGATCGTCGAGAACTGCATAAGGGTAGTCTCCGAGATACCACGCAGGTCCACCAAAGTCCTCCTCAATAGATTCGGGGACGGCGAGTTGAGCAGAACCTGTCAGGGTAGAGTAGGTGAATGGATTCTGGAAGCCGTTCAGTTCGTCCGAGGTGAACACCAATGTGGTGTCGGATGCCCAAGCAGGGTAACTGACGGACTTCGTGAGCATCTCGCCGGCAACGCGTGTCTTGTTCAGGACGAGGACCGTGTCCTCCTGGACCAGCACGTCGGCGATGTTGATCAACGAGCCTTCCCAAGGCATGTCTGGGTGGTACCACTCTTGCCAAGCGATCTTGGCGCCCGATGGGTTGAACACTGGAGCAGCATAAAAATCGGCACCGACGACGAGGGGGAAAACTGCTTTCCGAGCGGTGTTTATGACACAGAGCGTCGTGATAACTGTCTGGGGGGTGTCCACTGTGTGATCCTCGAGGATCGATACAAGAAGATCATTACGTTTGGGGTGGACGGCAAAGTTGGCGTATCTGTGACTTAGATTTTCTACATCCCAGGAGCGATCAGCTGGTGAAATCACAGAGGGTTATCCTGGATTACCTGGTGTAACTGGCTCGGGTGTCTTCGTTGTCGTATTGATCGAGTACACGCGGTTGTCGGTGGAGTTTGAAAAGTAGACAATACCACCGTAAGCGATCGCTGCAGCTCCACCGTACTCATGAACGCCGGTACGAGCGCTGTACGGAGACGGTGTGACGTCCTGTCCTGCGAGAGTGTCTACGATCACATAGCGGGCGTTATCCTCTGAACGGACTTCTGTGTGGTATATTGTGTTGGTGGTGGGGTCGACGAAGAGATCAGCAAAGGGGATGCTCTAGAGGGATCCAGTCAGTGATCTGTTCTTACGAAGGAGATGGACTCACGCTTTGCACGATGGACTCTGGGGTTATGTCCGATTCCCACTTGCCATAGGGTGCGGTTTGCGACATCGCTGTATGACAGATGGCGCAGATAGACTGGGCTGATACTCGTATCTATCAAGTCGCCTCGCCGTCTGATGATCACACGGTCATTTTGCAGGCGTAACAGACTGGAGTGCGAACCATGACGAATGAGGCCGTCTGACCCACTCATCTCCGTTACCTTGGTTTCGGATTGCTCCGATCACAACTTCACCTGGCAGGGACGGCACTCTGAAACATGTTTGGAGGCGAACGTACCCATTGCGTGTACGATTGTGTGTTTTATTCCGAACCGTACTGGTGTTACATACTCCGGAACTGAGCTTGTGATTAGTACCACAAGACGAGATGGGTTGCGACGGATTATCGAACGCGATTGGGGATCGGGGGATTCAGGTTCGCACGCCAAGTTTGCGGCGTACCATCGATGTGCGTGGCGTCAGACTCAAGTTACGAGTCCTTTGGAGGGCGAGTTCTTTATCCCCGTGAGCCGTGGGAGATTTACTATTTTGGTCATCGCATGTGTCATCTCTTTATGGCAGTCACGTGCTCACATAAGGTTAGGGGTGCAGAAAATTATGTAGTCGACTGTACACTCCCTTGTGGCTCCAATGTTGACTGCAATGACTCCCTTTCCAATCTAAACGTAACATTACATGCCAAGAGACTAGTACAAGTGAGTATCTTAGATAACTGGAAATCGAATCGAGCCCTTAAGAAGGCAGAATAAACAAAAAAAGGAAAGAAAGCGACGACAAATGGATCTAACGATAAATAATTGCCTGTAGTTTGCAATCTACCCACAAGTGCCCTATGCCGGCATCATCCACCCAGATAGATAACCAAAGGTGACAGAGAGAAAGAGATGTGAGAATAAAAGCGAGCAATGCAAGAGGATGGGATCCATCTCGACATCATCCAGCAGCGGGCGGACTGAGCACCTTTTGCCACCAGGTCCGCCGCTCCGTCACCCCACCCAACAGACGGATCCCCGTGCTGATTGCCGCCTCCTCTCCGCCGACGTCGTGTTTCAATCCGACCTTGCTCGCCAGCGATCGGGCCGACCGTTTGCTCTTCAGAGAACCTTGCAGCGAGGGGTGTGACCGAAGCGAGTGATAGTCACTGCCTATCCCATTCGCTTCGTCCGCGCTGTCGTCTGGCGAGTCGGTGTACAACGACCCGTCTTCGTCTGGCTCGCCGCCCACCGTACCGCGTTGGGTAGCATGGTCTTCGTGGATGGTCGCAACGAGATTCGCTCCGCACGAACCACGTTCGCCATCACCGTGCTCGTCCCCATCACCGTCACCGTCACCGTCACCATCGCCCTCTCCGTCGACCTCGACGAGATACGTAAACGGGGTCACCTTCCCAGGCTGCGTCACAGGCACCGGGTTAAACAACGCCTCGATCAATTTCTCCGTCCCCCTCGGATCGTTGATCGTCGGCAACTTGGAAACCTCGAACGGTCGTCTCTGCTTCTTCACTGTCCCATGTACACCTCGCCCATGGCTATGACTGTGACTCGGACCCCCGTGGGACGCACTAAACCTAGAGATGATGGAGGAGGTGTCAGAGCCCGATGCGGTACCTGCGTTTTCGGACGAGGAACCGGAGGAAGCGTGCATGTAGAGGTCTGAGGCGCGTGGACGGGTGCGGTAAATGTCCGATGATTCGAGGAAACCGGCCACCCCGGACAGGATCTCGCCCTTGGGGAGGGGAGGGGCCACGTAGGCGAGCTCGCCTGCCGTGTGCTCGAGGTGGATGGTGAGCTGTGTCACGACGTGTGAGAAGCACAAGCAGGAGAGCACAATGGATGCAGACCTTGAGTGTCGCGTTGGTCTTGCTTTGGCGTAGGAGATAACGCCTTGTGATAACGCCAGCATCGACGTATTGTGCGAGGTTGAGGTAAACGACTCCGAGACGTGGATTGCGGGGTGCGTCTGGGTCACCGGGGACCACACGCTACGTGAATAGGTTGGTTGACACGTTTAAACGAAAAAAAAAATGGTAAGGCTACCTGCATGACGACGAACTTGGCCAGACAGTCTCCCAGCCCGTCATTGTCCCTGCCGATGCTCATTTGAACCACCAGCTTGAGCGTCTTTTCCCAGACGACACTATGTTCTCTGAGCTTGACAAACGGCGTGGTTCCCTTTGCAGGAGAGTAATTGAATTTCGTCTGGGGCTGTGGGTGATGTGTGGTGTTGCTACTAGGATGAGAGAAGGGTGTCTCGGTATGTTGGCGTGACCAGCCTGCTGAAAGATAGCCCGGAGGATTGTAGACGCGGCGCGAATTGGAGGACATTGAAGAAGCGCTGCCCACGCTGGCGACGGACGACGTGCCACTGAAACTGCGTGCAATTTGCGGGGGGGAGGCATGGTTGACCGAAACAATGACAGCGGGGACCGGCATGGGCTGGGTACGCGTCGCGTGGCCATGTGCACTCCCGCCGGCGGAATGGGCATGGTCGTTCGAAGGCGAGTGGGTAGAACTGCTGTTGGCGACGCTATGGGCATCGGAAGCAGAAGTGGCGTCGAAAAGGGACGCGCCATCGGTATCGCTGCCCTCGGCTAAGGACGGGGCGGGTTCTGCGGTGCTCGTGCCGGATCGGGTCCGGTCGTAGAGTTTGCTCCTTGCCTTTCTGGCCTTGACCTTGTCCAAGATGCCATTGCCGGAATGGGAGGTGACGCCCTTGATCTTCCACTTGAGGCCGAACTCGCCGTGGACGAGGGGGACGTTGTGGAGCTGGTGGAGGGTGACGGTGACGGTGAACGCGGCGTGTCTGGGGAGGAGATGGGCGAGGTGGGCGCGGATGCCACCTGTGTGATGGGTCGACTGTGGGAGGTCGTGGTTTGGGGCGGGGCTGGCGGGACGGGGCGGTGGTGTGCACTTGGCACTGGCGGGGCTCGTCGGTCTCGGCGTGAAGAACTGGGGGCTCTGCGGGGACGGCGGGGGGACGACGTTGAGTCGGGCGGGGGGCGGCTTGACGGGTTTCAGCGTGGCCGAGCGATGTCGCGGCGAGGAGAACATCAAAGTCTAATTCAAGCCTACATTGAATGTCGCTCGCACACTTGCACGCCCGTCTCTCCGACGTGTGCGACTCCATCCGGTCCTTCAACGTCCCCCCACCCGTCATCTCGCACGACAAGGACAACGGGGAACCCTTGCCTGGTCTCCGATTCCTTCGCGAAGAGGCCAAGCGGGATCGTGGCCTGTTGGACAGGGTAACGGCGCCTCCTTGCCCAATTCCCCACGCTCACGTACACCTCGTCCAGTAGCTTCTCCAAGAGGACGCCAGCTCGGCCGCCCTCTCGACCAACGCCCCGTACCTCATTGCCGTGTGGGACGAGCTGCTCCATGCCCGTCACCCCGTCGCGATATACCGCACGTTTTCTCCCACAAAGCCAAGAGGAAAGGCCGTCAAGGTAGACGTCGTCGCTGAGAACGGGGCGAGGTGGGTGAGGGTGAACACGTGAGTTCAGTATCCCATGGCTGCCAGCAATCCAGTGACTCGGCGGACCCCAGCATCAAAAATGCCCGCCTCATGATGGAGTTCCGCGAGATAGATTCCTATCTGACCAGTGACGAGGACGAGGACGAGCTGCGTCCTCGTCTTGCTCAGATCGAGCTTGACAATTCGGTGCTGAGAATGGGGAGAGAGCTGCTGGTCGCTGCAAAAGCCAACCCCATGTTGGTCCCCGCTCCCTTGTCCAGCTTTGTTCCCGACGCGAACTCAGCTCCCGATGCTACCATCATTCCACAAGTCACGATCCGCTTGACTCGCCTCGACCCTTCCCTCGGAGATGACCCTCGGATCGATAAGACGATCCAATGTCTGCGCGACATGGGCATCCACGTTGAGCTCGGCGAGCGATCATATCCCCGTCCCCTGCCAATTCCAGATACGTTCACGAAACCGAAGCTACTGGAGCCAACAACAAACATCAACTTGGACTTGTCCGCACTCATCGCACTCATATCCGATATCTCGCATTCACCATTACCTCGAACAGAACAGGAAGCCCACACTCGCTTCGAGCCTCCCCAAAGTTACCTCAACTGGAAAAAGGACAGGGCAAAGTCGCTCGCACGACAGAGCCACGACACTCATCATTCCCTGTACGACATGGGAGACGGTGAGAGCGACGAGGGCACGTGGGAGAATTCAGGTCAGCATTCGCGTGCGCTCGCAGCACAGGCCATCCAAGAGATGGGCAAAGGCTTCCTCGAAGAGATACACGAACGCATATCGGCGATCGTCACGCAGCCCTCAACAGGTGTATCATTCTGGACGACGAGCGAGGCACGTCAGCGATGTCTCCAAATCGTCTCCAAGATCGGCGGAGCGAGAGAGAAACAACGGGCGGATCTGTTGTTGGGTTCGACACTCTGTGCACGCATACCACCTATTCCCGCACCGGGGTATGTGTGCTCATATGATGTCATGAGGACGGATGGGATATTGGAAACGTCGTCGGATGCATACTGGGAGCACTCCAGATACTCGACTGGGTTCTTACCTCTGGTGCCTGTCCGCGTCTACCCTTCGATTCTACCTGGTGTGGAAGCCGAGGACCGCCAGCCGAGAACCTCCTTTTTCGATACGCTTACGCGGACGTGCACTGGGATCCTGTCGCACGAAGCTGGTCCCGTGTCACAAGTCTCGGCAGCTTCTGACCCATTACCAACCGCCGAAGAAGTACTTGAAGAGATACCGCCAGCTACGCAAACATCCCTCCCAAAGTTAACCGTACACACCGTTACCTCAATGCTTGCTGGTGCTTCAAGGGGATACACGACGCTGACGACGAATAGGAGTAGTGTGAAAGCGGTGCTAAAGGAGATGCGAAGAGTATGTGGGAGAGGTGGATACGAGCCAGAGATGCGGGACATAGAGAAGGCAGCGCTGTGGGTAGTTGACCCTCGCAGTCTGTCCGAAGTTATGCGATCCAAGTAGCGCTCATGGATATGTTGACAAGCTCTTTAGAAGCTCCAAGTTCATAAACTCGACTTCCGTCACCTTGAGCGCTACGAACTCGATAAGCAGAAACCCGTTCTGAGGGCTGACTACATACCCAGTGACCCCTTCGTGGACTCGGTGCGGAAGACGCCAATCGATATTTCCTGTTTCACAGCAAGTCGTTGACACTGGATCGATTTGTCGGTCGAAAAACAAAAAAAATTGTCGAAGGCTTTCGATTGGACAAGATAGTCGTCGGTGCTCACATCGTCCTGGAAGCGCTCAACAAGGCGTCCCTTTACAAGGACGGTAATTCCAATGGTCGGCTTGTGGGCTGGTTAAATGGCGAAGAACCCAAGGCGTGTGCACAAGCTGAATCAGATGGAGGAAATACTGGACAGGATTCATCATTCCACTAGGAAGCGTGAATGTGGCACTCAGCAACCACCACCATCTAATATTGGCCATTCAGTCTGGCGTCGCCACCGTGCCCCCCAACCATTCAAGCCGGCGCATCTTCAAGCCCCGCACTCACCCAGGATGATATGCACACGCTACGTGTGGTTGTGTAGCTCACCTGAGGTGGAACTCTGTTTCAGGCTAGCCCGGGCCCTCGTCTCGCGGGGGCACTAACCCTAAACTGGCGCGGCCCCAATCCAGTCGAATCCAATGCACATAGCCACAGTGCTTGCCTTCCTGAGTGCAGTCGGGGTTGACATCCGATCTCAAATACGGTCAAGCCGCGACAGTTGGATGACTGCAACTTGACACTTCGCTCTTTTAAAGAGGTAGGTTTTCTTCTTTTTGGTGCGAGGGCTGTGATGCACGATGCCAGGGGATCGTCTCTGAGAATGACAGGCACTGTGTGCCCCGGTTCGTTGTTTGACCATATGCATACGTTGACACACCGCCATCTGAACCGAGCAGCGGGTGCCTGTTCACGTGGCCTCATTGATTTTGTGTAAATTACAGGTACTCTGTGATACCCACTGACCAGTTGGCCAGGAATGGGCAGGTTAAGGGTGTGTATCTAGACACTCGACATCTACCAAGTCTCTCGTCTGATATTGTTGATAGCGTGGAACACGAAGGTCCTTTGGGTCGGTGGTTTCCTGGCCTGCATCATCCACGAGGAAGAGATCTGCATCGCTGCTCGAGCTAAGGATCAAGTTGCAACACAACTGGGTTTGTACACGATGGTGTGTTTCGCCTTTGGTCCTGCTGCACCACATAGCAAAGTGTCCGAGATTCTGCAGGATGCTTTCTTCTCTTGTTGCCACAGGCCGAAGCCGCCGATTCCAGCCGTGTCTCACATCGGGATCCTCGATGCATCAAACTCGTGGTTTCGTCAAAGTAACAAAGATTTATCGTTCCTCAGGGAATCCCCAGTACTTCACGAGGTCGGGTCACTCCAGCGCTCCGATATCATCAGTTGATATAAAATTCCGCGGTTCAGATTCGCGGACACCGTGTAAGAAATTGAATCCGGAGTCATGCAGGACACGATGAAATCATTCCTTGTTTGGTGGCAAGATGTCGAGAGGAATCCGCCGTCCTCTGCCGAAGCCAAAGCCACGCGAGAGAAATTTTGCAAGCAAGTCACCTCTCGTCCTGGGCTCGAGCGATGGAGTGGAATTGCGCTCAAGATCATCAAATACTTTACATTCTTCTTATTACCTGACGACCTTTCCCTTCCCGACACCCTGTACATTGACGTCACGTCGGGTGTACCTACCAGGGTTTCCGTTGAGTGTTTTGGCTGGACTCAACTCTCGCTGTTGTATTGGGTTGAGTACGCCTGCTCCAGTGCACCACAGCCTGCCTCAAGCGAGGACCTAGACCAGGACCCGGACGTGGGCCACCGTGTCTTGCGTGTCCTTGTTCAATTCGCGCTAGCAGTGGAGGACCTGTTTCCAGAGGTGTGGGATCGGGCCGCCGAGCTGATGAAGGGTTGTTACGGACGGGAATCGGGAAGAATATTAAGCACTGGGTAGCACCTCAGTCAGATCGACTGTTCAAAAAGTCCCGTCGCCCTACCAATCCTCAAGCTAGCTCAAACCCGCAGGTGAGTGAAAGTGCTACCCGTAGAGGACCTTCGCGGTACGCTGCAGCTAAGAGAAAGCCGGTAAGTGCTGCCTTTACAGACGAACGGTGTGCGACGTGTCTGACATATTACCCTCGCGAACAGTGGCAAAATCCTTTCCGATGCCAAACAGCTACAGGTTCGTTTTTGGTTTTGATTGCGTACAGGCACTGGTATTCATTCTGCGTCACAACCTCAAACAGCTTCCAAGGCTGTTGACACTGGTTCCCATTTCAACAAAAATGCTTCTCGTAGCGGAGAAGGCTCTGCGGAAGCAGGCCCCATATGTTCTTCTTCGTCTGATGATGGTAGACCACGTTGTGACAGCTCGCTCCCTATTAGGATCGACAAGCCAACGATGCATCTCAACCGTCGATCGAGAGGATCCGTCTAGCGGTGCGCATCCCAGGCCACTCCTCTAGGTATTCAGCCAGACTCACAGTGAATCGTATCACTGTGACCAGCAAGAGTCGGGCAACACTTTCATTTCAATCAGGTTGCTCGCTTGTATGTCATGTTTACGCCCAGGCACCGCAGACGGTGGTAGGTGATTCGGTGCAAGAGATGTGGATGGCGCAGTGATTCATGAGTATTTAGACATCGAGAATGTGGTCGTGTTGCCCCGCAGTGCACGTTTATGTACAGTAAATTACTTGACAGTCAGCGTAGCGTTCTCATGAACTCGGCCCTTGTGAATATCTGGACATGACCGGCTTTATTATGTTCCCGGGGGGTCTTTTATCCCTGTTGCATCCGTCCGTCGAGTGGTTGAAGGGCCATGTCGAGCAAGCTCAAAAAGGTGTCTCCAAGGATATCCACGATCCCGTACACACCCACATATCCCGGTTGGACATCTGTACATCCACGTCCGTTACGTCCCATCCACCCTCACCCCAGCCTCGACAGGACAGAAACGCCTGCATTATCCTCTCCTCCAAGACCCCCCGTCTTTCACACCACCGCCCATGGCGCCTATCGCCTCAGTACCCATCTCGTCCCTGCTGCGTTTCCTCGACTCGCACCGGACGTGCCCCACCCTGCAATACCCGCGTACACATCCGGTGGATCACCGGGCGAACGACGGAGCAAGACGGATGTGCTCGTGAAACAGGTTCTCGATACGCAATTTGCGTACGAAGAAGGTAGACTTGGAGGGAAGCCGAGCGAGAAGCTTCTCTGGAACTGCGTCAATCGCTACGCCCGGACGTTGGGGCGGTCTACCCCTGGTGGGGTCGGTGTCACGCTATTTTTGGCGCATGCGAATGGGTTTCACAAGGAGGTGTGTGATTTTCTTTTTCTCTCTTGGAGGCGTGATGGTGTCCGGGGTGTGTAGACATGGGAGACGATGATCCGGAGCTTGCTTGATGCGCCTGCAGGCGAGATGGTCGATGAGGTGTGGGCGTGGGACGCGGTCCAGCACGGGGATGCGGCTGTTGTGAACGCGGACAGTCTGAGTGGGATGTGTACGTTCCATGCTTCCATCTTACAACAGCGCATTTGGGGATTGACGATCCACTTAGTCGACTGGCTTGACAATACGCGCGACATTGCCAACTTTTTGGTGCATTATCTTCCCGAGAACGTGGAGGCGACCGTATTACCGACGCGACTACCACGGCTGCCAGCGTCGGTTACAAAGGCAAGGGGAGAGCGTGGATACTGCACGCGGAAGCTGGTCGTGGTTGGACATTCTTTTGGAGGGTGCACATCGTGAGTAGTCTGGATGCATGCATGATCTACGCATCTCGATCTCACTCTCTAATCACTGAGCACAGATTGAGAGTGGCCTTTGACTTTCCTAAATTGTTTTCCTCGTTTGTACTGGTGGATCCAGTCATTCACAGACCTCGCACACATCGACTAGAGTATCTCCACCAAATGGTACTGAACGCCTTCACTCGACGTGATTGTTGGACATCTCGGTGTGTGGCTTCATCTATTGAGCGAAGTGGAGGGTTGTAACCGACAATGAGGTAGAGACGAAGCCCTTGAGCAATTCCGCAAGTCGCCCTTTTTCAGCGCTTGGAATCCAGACGTGCTTCAGCTCTACGTCGACCACGGTCTTATTGACGACCCCGAGGGGGGCGTCCGGCTCAAGATGTCCGGGTTGCAGGAAGGGTTATCGTTTGCCAACCGGGGGTTGGCTTGGGAGACGTGGGCGTTGTTGGAGAGGTTGGATGAAGGCATTACGCTGAGATGGGTGGTCCCTGAACAACCGTGCGTGTTTCAGCGTCTCCCTTTTTTGCCATGTTTTGGCGGTGTGCGGGTGAGGCTCTGACGTACGACATGACGCACACAGGCTGTCAACCAAGGAACGGACGTATGAAAGGGTGTGGCGTAGGCCTGTTAAGTCGACCAACATCATGTTCCACTTTGCCAGCCACTTGGTATGCCTGGCTGCGATCGTTGGCAGTGTCTGAACGCTTACATTCTGACCGTGTAGATCGTACAAGAAGCACCTTTCGAGCTCGGTATGCCACGTGTCTGCTGCACTTTGTCCCTGCTGATAGTGTGAACAGCGGACGATATCTCCGACTTTTTGCTGTGCAAATATGGACCTACGAAACCGCATCTGTGATTGCGGATTTGGAATGATAGTCCGAGGCGGGTTCCTGTAGTTGAGCCGGATCTTGTAGTATGTAAAAACCAATGACACACGCGGGGCCCTGTAGGTACAGCCGGTCCACTGCTTTCCATTTCCCTGGTTACTATTTACTCCCCATCCCCCGCCTCAAGGTACCCAGGACGGCGGTGTGGACCCCAACCCTTTTGCCTCGGTTTTTCTTCTCTTCCATATGCCCTTGGACCCATTCTTGCTCAAAGCCGCACTACTTTAACGAACCCCCGACATGAACGTGAAATGCGACCATTCTGCGCTGGCATCTCCCTCCATCGTACGACCACGCTGCTCTGGTAGCAGCAATACCCTACGGGGACTAGGCGGCATTCCAAACCCGGTTCACGTCCGGCTGACCTCGTGGTATTCACAAGAGCGCGCCTTTTTCCTCGTCTTCCTTGTCGCACTCGTTGCATTCCCTGCAACCGTCTCTGCAGCCCCTCCGACCCCCAGACCACAGGTTAAAATTGGCATTGATGGGACATTGCAAAGACGCCAAGGTTCGAACTCACAGGACAACAACAACAGTTCGTCGAGCAATGGGAGCATGAGTATGAGCGTATGGGTGCGTCACATGTGCTCTTGCTTGGTTGTGTCAGTGCTCATGTTACTCTGACTATGACAGCTTCCGATTCTTTTTGTCACCCTGATGTTCGTCGTCTTCTCGTTCGTCGTTTGTATCCGGCGGCGCGCGGCGGTTGATGCGGCTGCTGTGATGACGAGAACGAACCGAGCGGCGTCCACCCCCGCCGGTGGGAATGCGACACGGCCACGTCGGCGACCCCGTAGGACGCCGAGTCAGATATCGACCAAGTCGTTGCCACCGTACATGAAGGAGCCGGGGGATCATGAGCTGGTGCTCTATCGGTGCGCACGGTTGAACTCTAGTGGTGATGCTCTCCACCGAACCATCGTATGTAAATCTACAGGGGTCCCTCGGAAACCGAGGACGACGAACATCTTGATATGCACAACACGACGTTTGACATCGCGCTCGATCGTATGGTGTCGGTCGACACGATGGCAGACTCGTCGACGAATCTGATACACAGGGTGTCGGAATCGGTGACGAGACCTCCTGAAGCGCATCATGCCAATGAGCATCGTCGGAGTGCGGATACGCGCAGTTTGGACTCGGTCGGGAGCGACGCGGAACTCCTTGCGCACCGGCGAGGGATCTCTGGGGATAGCCATGCTGACACCAGGGGAGAAGCACCGTCGTACACGGAGGCTGTTTCTGCAATGATGACCATCTCGCTGAATGACCCTGGACCCAACAGTGCTGCCGTTCCTCCCTCGAGCACGACTGATGGGGGACATTCGCGGTTCAGTTTCCTCAGGCATAATCCGTTCGGCTCGCACAATAATACCGGCAGTGCATCGACCCGTGTCAATCAACCGTCACCTTCCACCAGCTCTGAATCGCCCGCGTTACATGTGCGGAGTGGGTCTGCACTATCGCGATTTTCGTCTCGCGAGTCGCACGAAAGCCATTACTCGCGCCCGCCCTCGAGGCACAACCTCTCCCGTTCGCATTCCCGTTCCAACTCGAATCTCTTCCGTGCATTTCGCTCGCATTCACCTGGGTTGCATGCAGGGTCGTCGACGATCTCGCTGGACAGCATTTCTGCACCGCTCACGCACACGCTCAAACGTGCCGAGTTCCATGCTCCTCCCAAGGGGGGCTTGTTGACCCCTGAGCAGATCAAGTTGATTACGAGTAGAGAGGCGTTGGAAAGGTTTGGTATGCCATACGGCCCTGATGCGGTCGCGGCGTTTTCGTTGTCGAGGGAGAGGCTGACCGAGGCGGCGCCACCGCCTGACTTTGAGAGCGTGGTGGGGGAGCATCAGGAGCAATCTGGTACGGGCGGTGGGACTAGCCCGAACCTGGAGGCTGTTCTGCCACGTTCGACATCGCTCTCGCCTACTTCGCAACTCTCGCCGTCGCATCAATCAGACGTGGGTACTGATTCGTACGCGACTGCGCCAGACTCGGACGTGGAACGTGATAATTCTCAAGCACAGATAGTGCAGGTGCACACGTCCGAGGACCACCCCAACACGGCACGCCCGATCAGCCCGAAGACGGCACGGCCATTTAGCTTATCTGGGGACCACGGAGTTGTTGCCAGGCATTCCTGATTGCCGTTTGGCGGGGGTGGTTTTTTTTTCTTCCTTTCGCATGGGGTGCGTTTTATGATGCGCCCACGACGGACGAGGGGTCGATTTCTGATCTTTGATTGTATTTATGTTTTTTACCAGGTTTTGAATACTGAGTAGACGGTGAACGGGTACATATATGATACGGATCGTTAGGGTAGACCACAGCTACTGTCTCTGCATGCCGCATACTCACTTGTACATCCTCCTCCGGTGGACACTGAATATAAAAACCGCATCTGTTTCAGCTGGCATTCGGACGACCGACCTCGTGGCTATGAATTGCAGGAACGCCACAGCTGAAAATGCTGCCCTTTTGCAACACGACTCGTCTTCGCGCAAAGCGTATTGGCGGTGGATCGGGGTCGCCTTTTCGTCGGTGGAGAGGGCGTCGGGGGATGCGGGTGCGGGTGAGCGGGAGCGGAGAGGGCCTGGTCTGTGAGTTTCCTTGACGCTCCGAGCTGGTGGTCAAAGATGGAAGCGAGAAAGAGAGCAGTGTGAGCGAGTAGCTTGTTTGTCGACGACCTCCCTGTTTGTCCCTCCTCGCCACCACTCTCGTCTCGCCTATCTACTCGTCGTCGTCGTCGTCAGCAGCGACGACGACCTCACACACAATTATCCTATCTACCCCTTGAGATGTCTGGAAAGGCACCCCCGCGCGGTCCAAGGGCGCTCTTGAGCTCGTTGCCCACCCCGTCCTCCGCCTCGCAGCCATCCACATCGGCACCCTCTACATCAACCTCGCCAGGCACCTCCGCGAGCAAAATTGGCGTTCACCCTCCGACAGGACCACGCAGTTTGGTCAACGGCGTTTCTAGTCAGCCTCGACCAAAGCCTATCGTCAATGGCTACCCTCCTACGTCGCCCGGCGTCATCCATGCACCACTACCGCCAAGATCGTCGCAAAAGGGCAAGCAGGTCGACCCGGGGTGGTCCGCGTCCGATGTAAGTTTTCTTTTGCTGCGACCAGTTTGGGGTCGACGTTGAACACGCAATCCGTTTTCGTGCAGCCCCGGCCGTCGACTGCGAGCTCTCAAGAGTCTTTTATACCATCGACACCCAAGAAGTTGACCCCCGCGACGGTCGAGGATGGGATGCGGCCTCACGAACCCGTGAAGATTGCGTTTGCATTGAACGTGCGGACGTCGCTGGCAGAGTCGCGACCTTTACCACCTCAGCCTACGTCGGAGCCTCCGCCACCTCCACCACCCCCAGGACCACCCCCGTCCGATGAGCCTCCACCTCCACCTCCGCCTCAATCTCCACCACCCCCACCGCCGCCTCCCTCGCCGCCTCCTCAACCGCCCCCGCCCCCGCCCTCGACTGTTGACCTTGCACCACCACCACCACCACCACCATCTCCACCACCACCATCACCACCGACATCACCTGGTCATGACCGCGCACGATCGCCCTCGCCGCCACCTCCACCCACATCATCACCGCGTGTCCTATCAGTTCCTCAATCCAGACCGCCATCTCCCCGTCCCCCTCCCTCGGAACCACCACCTCCACCCATCGTTCCGCCCTCACACACGTCAGAGCCCATCGCGTCGAGTTCAAAACCGCTCCGACCCCCATCCCCCTCCCCGAAATATTATTCCCTTCCGCCAATCCCACCCTGGCCGCCTTCTCCCTCTGAATACCCACCCGGACGCAATTTTAAGATTATATATGACCCTGTTACGGATAAGGACCGGGATGGTCGCATGCGCGCGCTTCTTGAGAAAATTCGCTCAGCTGACAAGACTGGATCCGCATCCCTGGAACCACGGATCAATGGCAAGGGAAAAGGCAAGGAGACGATCACGCGGTACGATGGAGAGGTGATCGAAGGGGAGGTAGCACCTGTGCCCAAGGATCCACGCAAGGGATCCGGTTGTAAGAGACGTCCGGGAAGGGAAGCGTTTCATGAGGCTAAGTATGAGGTGCGTCATCCATGAACGTGACGGGTGTGTTTCTGACCGTGATCACGTGTAACAAAGTATGATCAACATTCGACGGGTCCACCACCGCCTACGGCCGTACTTGTCATGAACATCTCGTCTTTGGTGCCGACGCAACTTATACGGCGTGCGTTTTCTGTACACGGAAAGATCGCGTCGTTTGAGCCACAGATTGATATGGAGACTGGGATGGCACTTGGGGTTGTTTTTATTCGTTATCAAACACACGATGAAGCAAAACAGTGTGTCGATCGCGCGCATGGGAAGAAGCTGGGTGTCGTGACAGGGGCCAGTGAGGGGGAGGAACTCAAGGTGGTCTTTGACGGTGAGGGGTTGAAGTTGAAAGCTGTTCTCAAGGAGCTGGACGAGCGGAAGAAGCGGGATCGAGAGGAGAAACGAAAGAAAGAACGAGACACCAAGGCAGCACATCTTCTTCCCCATTCCCTTCCTCCGCCTGCGACGTCAACCCCAAGCTCGACGCAGACCCCTAACCCTTCGAATCCGACGTGGCGACCGAGCCATCAGCTTCCACCCCGTCCTGCACATGTCCCGAGTGGTCGGGCATCGCCTACGGCACAGGCGCGTCCGATGGCCAAGAAAGCGCCTCCGCCACCCGTCTTCACCAAGGCACGGATGAACAACTCCACGAATAGTCGCTATACGTCTCTTCACGATCTCGCGCCATCCACCGTACACTCATCATCCTCCACCCCCGTTCACCCTCGCGGACGTTCGTCGCATTATTCCCATGCGCTAGGCGATCGTACACCGCGTTCCCGTTCGCCATCACCGATCGCGCGCAAACCTGGCCAACCCAGCGCGCGTCATGGCATGTCGCGTTCCTCTGCTTCCTCCGCCATCCTCTCTGCACTCTCCAAGAACGGGTACGACCACGTCCGTCTCGAGCTGAGCGGGGGTGCGATGCATTCCGTTCTCGAATCAGACGTCCTCGCGTTCTTTTCAGATTTCAAGGTGGACAGCGTCTTTCGTGATCACGGGGCCTGGTACATCACGTTTAAAACACCCGATTCGGCTCGGAGGGCGGGGATGGTGCTCAACACGGGAGGTCGGACGATAGCGCATCATTCGGTGACTGTCACGACGTGTCCGCCGCCTTCGAAGGATGCAGTGGCGATGGCGGTGCAGGGCGAGCCGGCTGGGGGCGCGAAGAAGACGTGGACGCGTGAGGAGATGGTGCAGAGTGCGGAACAGGCGATTTTGAGGGAGCTGAAAACGTTGTTGGAGAAGGATATTACGGAGCGGGTCGTTGGGGCCGGGCTACGCAAGTTGGTAGCGGAGGAAAAGGCCAGGGCGGTGGAGGAGCTGAAAGGGAAGGAGGGTGCTGGTGTCGGTGGCGTGGTCGAGGTGGAGATGAAGCCGGCAGAGAAGAAGGGATGGAAGGGGCTGTCGTTCCGGAAACCGGGGAAGAGGGCGAGGGAGGAGGAAGTCAAGAGTGTGGTGGTGCCCGTGGTGGAGGAAGTTGGTCTGGAAGAGGTAGAGCCTGAGCCGGAACCTGAACCGAAGCCGGAGCCGGAGCCTGAACCGCTTGTGTCGCCACCGAAGAAGAAGCGGAAGAAAGAGATCGTGCCACAGGAGCGGAGCGTCGAGGTGGAGTCGGAGGCTGAGGATGATGACATGTGTCTGGATATGCGCAAGCGGGTTTTGTCGGAAGATGTGGAGGTGGAAGAGCCGATGAAGAAGAAGGCGAAAAATGGCTTGGTGGAGGAAGAAGTGCCGGTCAAGAAAGCATCTCCCAAGAAGAAGCCACTCAAGAAGAAACTGATCAAGGATGTCGTCGAGGAAGTCATCCTCTCGGACAGCCTGACGTTTGTCCCTCCCACCACTACGACCATCGATGTTTCCAATTTGGAGTCACTATCACGATCGCTCTCACCTGTTCCGCAGGAACCACCGCCACCGACACGACCACCCGATCCGTTCCAGGAAGGTGTCTGCGAAGACGACGAGGATCTCTACTTTACCCGATTGGTGCTTTCTGGAGAAACTGAACCCCTACGCCCACCATCACCTCCCCCAGATGCCGTTCCACCTTTCCGGAAACATGCGACAGGTTCTGCACGTACGGAAGGCTACTACAAAATCTCGCACGCCGAAAAATCAGCCTATGTTGCCCAATACACGCTCCGTTCTACCAATGTCGAAAATGCTGCTCCGACGGAGAAGCCACCTGCCCAACACGTCACCTCTTCACGATCGAATCGCGCCAATGCGCGTCGACGCGCGCAAGGATTGGAGGAGATCAATCAGGTTCAGCGTGCTGTCGCGCTATCGAAAGGCGAGACTGGCGCAGCGGAACTTTCGATCAAGTTCAACCAGTTACAGACCCGGAAGAAGCACCTCCGTTTCGCGCGATCTCCCATCCACGATTGGGGATTGTATGCTATGGAGCGTATTGCACGAGGAGAAATGGTCATCGAGTATGTGGGCGAGATTATTCGTGCGCAAGTCGCGGACAAACGGGAGAAGGTGTATGAGAGACAGGGTATTGGGAGTAGTTATCTCTTCCGGATCGATGAGGATTTGGTTGTGGACGCCACGAAGAAGGGCAACCTTGGGTGAGCTTTTCCGTATGGAGAACCATCTCGCTAAAACGTGTCTGACGCGCGACGGGCGATGATAGGCGGCTGATCAATCATTCTTGTGATCCTAATTGTACCGCGAAGATCATCACGATCAGTGGGGAAAAGAAGATTGTCATCTACGCCAAGCAGGATATCGAGCTTGGAGACGAGATCACATATGGTGTGTGGTCGCTTTTTCGCCTTCTTTTTACTCTTCTTCACTGACCGCCCTCCCCTCAGACTACCACTTTCCCATCGAACAAGACAAGATCCCGTGTTTATGTGGCTCTGTCAAATGTCGTGGCTATCTCAACTAGACGGCCTCTGCCTTTGCGTTCCTTCTTTTGGTCCACTGTGGTGTTCCGCGCGCGTCTTTATATTAAAAATCATTCACCGGTCTCTCTGGTCACGCCCTCACATTGGAAGCAGATCATACCCCTCCTCCCTCCTTATACACCCTCATATATGATGTCAGCACGTCCAAACTCACTGCGTTATGTATCATCGAGATT
Organism: Neoboletus magnificus; assembly: GCA_003316145.1. Classification (NCBI taxonomy): domain Eukaryota; kingdom Fungi; phylum Basidiomycota; class Agaricomycetes; order Boletales; family Boletaceae; genus Neoboletus; species Neoboletus magnificus. Next base: position 12,393 of record QFEI01002480.1, on the reverse strand, counting down.
ATTGCATGGCTTTCACATTCCATATTTCTTTTTTTCTATTTTTTCCTACTGTCTCTTTGTTTTCTGTTATTGTGTTTTCGCATCGCATCGCCAGCAATCTACTGACGCATCACAAGATGTATCGTGTGTATTTCACATGGGGCTTGTGTGAGTGCTGCGGTACGGCGCAGCTTGGTTCTCAGCCAAGTCGAATGTTGAGACATGGTCGCCGTCTTGGGAAATATTCGCAACTCGATGCGTGGGCAGACGTTCTCGATGGTCCCGGCGAGAAAGTCGTGAGCTGCGAAGTTTCCCAGGGCTTTTTGCAAACCGCAACAACTTCAAGTCGTTTGCGGATTGCGACTTGAATGTTTGAACGCTCGGGCCCCATGGCAGGTCTTCGTCGGAGACTTACAGGCAGGAGGCATTGTTGTCATAGGAAGGTCAACCCCAAGCAGCTGGGCTGTCGAAATCTAGCGAGCACCGCTGCAGAGGCTTGGCCAGGCCCGACCCTTGCCGCTCGGCGCTCTCTAGCAGGAAGTATCAAACCGACAACAGGAAGCGGTGACGGAGCCTCTCAAGCCTGAAGGAACAAGCGGATCTTCGAGGTCGGTTTGTTCGACTTGTCAAGTTCCTTGATGTTGCCCCCTGGTTCAGCAAGGGGTGACATTATTTCTTTATCCCATCGTGATCAACCCGGAAGCTATCTACGTACCCGTGGACAATTCCCACTCCGGAGCTAATCCCCGCGTGCAGCATGTGTTTCGTCCGCAAATGAAAACGTTGCCACGCTGGTGAGACCAACTTGCTGAATGGCGAGGTCGAATTGCGAGACTATCATTCCCCGCCATATTTGCTATGCTCCCGAAACTCGCCTTTCTCTCTCTCTCCAGCTTCTTTCTCGCTTCTTCAGTTCTGGCTCTGATTGCTCCTTCTTGATATGACGCCCGCGTGACTCGCCGTCGTAAAGGCCGTCGGTTGCAGCTCCGAAACAATCGTTCTGAGAGGCCTATAGTGCTGGTAGCTGCCGGTGTCTCAGACAGCATATGCAGCATTAATTAGCTGATGCTGTCTTGAATAAGACTCAAGTTTGTTGTCAACATCGTGGGCGGCGTCTTACCTGATCTGATCTCGTTCGAACAGGGAAGTTTCACTTGTCTCACTGGTACTTTCACCGTCCCCAGTGACTGCCTCGGGTGAAAAATGGCACTGCTGCCTCTACCTTGGTCGGTATCAACGCCGACGTGTGTCTCCAGAGCAGCGTCGACTTTACTCTCTTCAAGTCTTGTAAGATAGTCAAAGGACATTTAATCATGCACCCACGCCCTCTCAGACCAATCTTATTTCTGCGCGAATAGCTTGGCACGAGGGGTACCCTGCTAACCCTGCTACTCGCACGATTCCTCCTGTGACAACTTCTCTCTACTGGAGACGTCGTCAAGTTTACCGTTAATGGATCTTCTATCACGTCTGGGGTCAATGGCGAGACGGTGCTCCAAAGGCTCAACTCCGCTCCCGCGCTCTGAGGACCCAGAGCGGATTGCTGAGGATTTCAAGCAGGGCGCAAGTCTCGCCCCCTTTGCCGACTTTAGTGCGGTGACCTTCACAAATGCTGAGGTCACCGGTGAATGTGTCCACACGCCTTCGAATGCCATGACCATCAGGATCAAGTGGAACAACCGAACAATGACTTCTGTTTCGATCGACGCTTCTTCTGTCACGATCATATATGCGTAAGCCCCAAAAACTTGAATGCGTAGTGTGGTTATTATCATTAGGAGCTGCGATGGGGTACCAATCATTTCTCTTCATGTATTCCGTTCAATTGCCCTTTACAAATATTTATTGGGTTGTTTTCTCCATAACCACGTGGGATCCACTGCGCTACGTGTCCCAGTCTTTGAGGAGGGTTCTTCCTCAGACGCTCATCCACATCAAGGTAGTTGGGCCACCAGGGGGAACTCTGGGATACATGCCCTGATGAAAACAGCGACTGTCCGCGTCAGACGCCGTCATATCGGCCTTTCTCGGCCCTTCCAGGTCTGGTCAGTTGTCCGTTCGTTCGTTTCAGGTTGCTGATGTTATTATGCAGCAACTGAACAGATCCTGTTCTATGCCTCTTCGTGCTGTTTGGCCATTGCTTCGTTTTCGAAAGAAAGGTGAGCGACGAACAGCTTTTTTTATTACCAGATGACCATTTATTTCGTTTGCTCGAATCAATCGCGATCATGAACGATCCAAGGCTTCTTGAAGCCATCGACCCTGTGTTCCCTACTAGGTTTTGTATGGTGTTCCAACCTCAGATGAAGCTGAAGGTTCGAACTCTGTCATTATGGTTGACTGAAGCATCGAGCGTTTGGGCGTTACACGACACGTGTCAAGGGGACACATCGCAGTCAGTTCCCCTTAGATCGCCGTGGAGACGGATACCAGCACATCATGTTGTGTCCGTCACCGCTTATGTGTGGGTCACTGTGTAGCGTGTCCCACCTCGGCTACTGTTAAGACTCAGCTACCAGCGGATGAGCGAAAGGGTGTTGCACCAGAGCCGGCATCCTAACCGGCCCAGTATATTGAGAACCAACTGCGAAGAAGCTCTAACTCTCCAGGGGGAAATCCATTTACGGAGACGCACGTTGAGGAGGCTTTTACACCAAACACACATCATGGTACTGTGGGACTAAACTGACACGTACTACCCACTAAAACCCCCTGGTGATTTGCGTGAGACTCGAGCCTGCGACTCCTGTGTCATGAGGTGCCTGCCGAGACAGACCCAGGTGGTGGCATATCCACTAAGCCTCCAGTCCCCTAGGTAAAGTTTTAGTGTTTGAGTCCGGGGCACCAACTTAGTTACAGCTACACTACTGCTTTGAAAGATAGCCTCGTAATTAGGCCGTATACGGTATAGCAAATGGATGTTGGGGGGCCACGATGGCGAGCTTGTGGCGAAGGAGAGGCTGACTGGGATGCTGTTGGACCTGTTTGCTGTGCCCGCCGAAGATGCCACATCACTTAAACAGGAGAAGCATGATGGTGGAATAGCGGGTCTCAAGGTAGACATGAGCTGTCCAACTAGTGTATACTGTAAGCTGCGTAGTTGGGCACTACGTGAGCAGCAAGGTTCAAAATCCTGCTCAGGTTTCGAACTTTTCGTGCCACTTAGCCGAGCAACTAGTTGCTCGGCTACAGGTTACTAGTACTCGGCTACAGGGTTTGAGACCCGCTAATATAATCCATTTTACCTCATTTTTTCACACCCGAAAATCACTCGCCAATGAGGTAAAATGGATTATATTCCATCGTCACGCTTCTCCTGTTTCAGTGATGCGGCCATTAGGGTGGTTACTGCATGGAGATTCAGATCCGATTCTGTGATACAACTCAACACACTCCGTTGCTGCCTCAGTCCTGACTTTCAGACCCAGTGGTTAGATGGCTCCGGTGACCAAAGTCAGGCAAAACTGCGACAGTTGAGCGATCGTAACTAGACATTTTACTGATCCGCTGAGAGGCAGGTTTCCTTGAAACAACTGGGCTAGGCTGCCAGTGCATGATGCCCATCAATCGAAAGCAGGCGAGATCTTCAATGTCATTAATCAAGCCACAGTATTAGTAGCTTTTGCTTGTTCCTGATATAGACCTCAGGTGTCAAGCAGATCCCTCCGTCGTGGTATAGAATGTAAATTTCCTCCGGGCTCAGTAAAAGAAACGCATAAAAGCCCAGGGGTACGTTTTCTCGACGTCTGACTCCCATTGAGACTCGCGACATTCCCTGCCCCCTCACATTCACCATGCTCTTCAATCTTGCCCTTTTCGGTGGCTTATTGATTTCCCCTGTTATTCTTGCTGTTCATCCCGACTCAGACACTCGCATCGCTCGTCGTGGTGAGGGCATTCAGTCCCGGGTCACCAGCCGTACAGATCAGGCCGCTGGTGCTGTTTCCGGTCCGCGATTGAACCCAGTTCAGGCTGGTGCTGGCTTGTCTAGTTCTAACGTCTATAACGTTTTCCTAGTCTGTGATCGCACACGATCTCATCCCCATTCTTGGTTAAACAGGGAACATTCAATCTTGTCACCGGGACGTTTACCGTCCCCACTGTTTTGGGTCCAGAGCGGTCTGGTGCTGCCGTCTGTGTCGGTATCGATGGTGATACTTGTCCCGATGTTAGGCTCGTGGCCTGTGTCACAATGCTGGTCACTGCAGGCGAGAAAATTGCTTACACCGGTAAGGCAGCATTGTTCTACGTTTTCGCACTAATCACACCGTTCCTTTCGCGAACAGCCGGGTACCAGTGGTACCCGGGGGGCGCATATACTGGCCAGTCTTCAGAGATCACTATCTCTGCTGGAGATGTCATCGAACTCGTCGTCATCAGTTGGAACGCGAATCTTGCCACAGCAGTCATACAGAATCGGAGAACCAACGAGTTTGTGTATCGCAATTTCGATTCCCCTGAGCATCCCCTTTGCGGTTCGGATGCGCAGTGGTATGTCGAACGCTTTGCCGGGAACTCGGATAATGGACTTGCTTTCCTTGCCGACTTTGATAACGTTACTTTCACTCACGCTACGGCCAACGGCCCAGAGAAAATAAGCTATACCCCTGCTAACGCTACCAACATCTTTGACATTCAAATGAGGAACACAACCCTGACCAAGGTCTCGATCGACCCAGCAGGGACCCTTACAATTCTGTACACGTAATCTGTCAATGTGTAGTCTGCTACAGTTTTAAGAGGCTATAGTGTAGATTTATTGCAGTGTGTCATGATAGTTATTGTATCAGTGTCCTTGCAGAATATGCGTTAGCGAAAGTTTGCAATACCCCCCTACCTCTTGTGATACTGCCTTACAGTCCTTTTGTTTCTGCCTTGCAATACTGCCCCTCCCGCTTCCTACCCGACGGTCAGCGCCCTCTTGCAATACCGCCAGCTTCCCGCCATCGATCAGCGCCGTTTTGCAATACAGCCAATACCGCCCTTCCCGCTTCCTACCGACGGTCAGCGCTAGCGCCCTCTTGCAATACCACTGCCTACAGTCCTTTGTTTTCACCTTGCAATACCCCGAGCTTCTCACCATCGATCAGCGCCGTTTTACGATACAGCCAATACCGCCCTTCCCACTTCCTACTCGACGGTCTGCGCCCTCTTGCAATACCACCACCCATACTCCTTTTTTTTTCGCCTTGCAATACCCTGAGCTTCCCACTGTTGGTCAGCACCGTTTTGCCAATACTGCCCCTTTGCTGTCACCTTGCAATACCGCCTCTCCTGCTTCCTACCCCCTGGTCGGCGCCTTCTTGCAACACGATTCTTCCCGCCTCCTTTCTGCCATCGGTGAGCACCCTTTTTCAATACGCCTGACCCTGCCATTTACTTTCGCCTTGCAATACTGCCCCGCCATCTCCTTTCCTCATTGGCACCCTTCTGCAATGCCACCTTGCCATCCCCTCGCATATCGTAGTACGATCTGCCGTCCTCCCATCACTTTTCAGCACCAGAGCCCTCTTGCAATGCTACTTTCTCTCCTTTCCACATCAGGGCCATCTTGCAATATAACCGTCCCCGCATCCAGTCCTGTCACGGTTTGCAATATCGTCCCCCACCGCCTTTCTACATTGGCCCGCTCTTGCAACACCGCCTTGCGCTGCCACCCCTTCCTGCCACATCAGGCAATCTTGCAAAACTCCTTTTATGTACGTTGGGGCCACCTTGCAATACTCCCTGCTGTTGAAGTGGTAATGGGTGGAGGACAAGAACGACACCTGGCGAGAGTGTGCCTCCTAGTCACAAGAGCGTGCTCCAAACAGCAGTTGACGATCCCAAGACAGCGGGACTGAGCACAGAGGATATCGGCAGACTAGCAACAGGGGGGTAAGTGTGACTGGTTACTTACCAAGTCCCTTTATCCTAGTTTAGAATAAGAGTGTTGTGGTAGAGAGATGACGATGTGGGAGATGAGACCGTTGTGGGACAGAGTTCACTTATCCAGCTAATCCACAGAGGGATAGTTATGGAATAAGAGAAATGGTATTCACTATAAGTGCTATAGTGAGGTAGTAGTCCACAACCCTAGTTGGATACCAAACTAGGTCAGAGAGAAGAGTCTGAAGGTCTAACGTATCAGCTCGTACAGCTGCCTATATATACATGTAGGAATAAGGTTCAAGCTCAGCTTGAAACCACCTAAAGGTATAGGGTATTCCCATAAAGGGAATAGGTCTGAGGGTTAGAGCTACCGTAGACTATAAATAGTGCTATCTCAGTCAGCATATGAAATGGCTGACTGAGCAGGACAAGTGCTGTCCAATAGCATAAAAGAGCATCAGTCAGCATATGAAATAGCTGACTGAGCATGAACTAATAATAGTCCTATGACATCATAAGAAGTCTGAAATGAAAGTGACATCATAGATAATGAGTCAGTATGAGTCAGAACGACTCATCTGAGTTAAATATAGAAACAAGCATAGCCTGGTGATCTGCAGCTATGTGGGTATAAGCCAGAATGTGTGGTACGGAGTTCCGGTACCATTCCAGGTTGACCCGTATCACAGGTTCTGTGATCCGGTCCAGATATGACTCATGACACGGTGATCCGGTGTCATCCCGTATAAGCTTCCTATATCAAATAGGGCTTAGGGCACGGCAAGTCCCGAAGGGGCTGTTGGTCATGGGATCTCAGTACCTATATCGCATATTAGAGCTAGTGCAGCCTAATAGGATAGTTACCGGTATATGCTTCCACTACTCGTGTGTCTGAGCAGAGATAAGCATAAGAAGGAAATACTAGTAGACCCGGCATGACTGCAGGTTCATACTAGATATTTCAACACCCTCCGATGCTTGAAATGCGAGGAGTAAGAAGTGTGACATGCCCTATTCATGTCCATGTATTCTCTCCACGAGACAAGGTCGAGGTCGTGTTATAAAGGAACAGGAGTGGCGGCGGAGATCCAGGAGCTCACAACCTGTTGGAAGAAAGAACAGGAGGAGGCGATGGAAGGCCAAAAGCTTCTCAACCTGTTGAAAAAGAAAGGGAGAGGCAATGGATGTCCGAAAGCCCTCCGCAATCGAGAAGTGGGAGTATTTGAGCAGGTACCCACACCTGTAGACTGGTTCGGGGTAGTCGAGTTCCGCGCATCCCGAATAGGAGTATTTGGCTGATCAGGTTCCTGCACCTGAATGAAAAGTTTGTGTCCAGCACAAACGGGAAAAGCCATTTTACGTCTGGACGAGGACATTGGCGTGCTGGATACCAGAAGGCCAAAGGAGTCGAAGATTTTCCTCAAGGGACCTCAGCTTGAAGAGTTTCTTCGGCTAGATAGTTTATCGTCGTTTGCGGACGAATAAGGCCAAGGTTTCTTGAGGGTCGTTCACCATGTGGGCTACATGCTAGAATCCACACTCCAAAGTTCTTGGACAACAAGAGGAGTTCTTGACGTGGTCATAGTTTAAGGTCATTGCGGACCTAGGTGGTAGTTTAAGGTCATTCCGGACCTAAGTGGTAGTTTAAGGTCATTCTGGACCTAAGTCATAGTTTAAGGTCATTGCGGACCAAATAAGGTCAAGGTTCCTTGAAGGTTGTTCACCGTGTGGGCTAAGTGCTAGAATCCACACCTCAAAGTTCTTGAGTAACAAGGGGAAGACTTGACATGATAGTTTAAGGTCATTCCGGACCTATAGAGCCATTCCAAGTTCTGGAAGGCAAAAAGACCTGTGTCCATTATGGGTTAGGACACTAGGCAATCATCACTTTATAACATCCAGGGATTCCATGTCCGATACTTCGCAAGCGTTCGCTATCCAGAGCGAAATTTTTAAGGGGTTCCCGGAGATACCAGGTATAGCCTTCCGGATCTTTGGAAGTGCTATAATAAGGCTCTTGCGGTCGATGGAATGTGGTTTCTTTTCTAATACCTTGATGTGGTAGCATCGTTGGCCTATACGGGGTTGGATACCAGGGTCCTTATTTAAGGGACAAGAGTCTGGTTCCGAAAGGTCCGTGTGTTGCAGCACGGATAAACATCTGTTCATAAGAGGGTTGGTCTTCATCTGTGATCTCGACATCCAAGTCCAACAAAAGATGTGGATACAACACCACGTGCTGGTGCAGACGTTCAAAGTCCCTCCATAAGGGGTGAACGGTTTGTCCAGATATCTTGATCCTGCTTATAAGCGGAGATACAGCGAGTGCCGCATGTAATCCGATAAGGGGGTGAGTCCCAGACTCTAAGCCTAGGAGTCTAAGCAGGTATCTGGGTCGGTTGAACTGAATCGTCAAAGAGGTCGTGCAGGGTGCTAAGCTGAAGGACAATCATCTCCGTAGCGCACCATGCCGTTACATCTCGGGTCATAGGCATGGGGAAGGAGTTGATCCTATGAAGACAACATTGGTCACCATCTAGAGGAACGGTTGCCTTGAGACCAATCTTTGGCAGGGAGCCAGTTCGGCCAAGTCCTCCGGGGTATGAACAGGCGGCCAAAGGTATAGAAACCGTTGGGTGAGATCTTTTATCTCCACAATGAATATTAAGATCTTGATAGCTGTAAAGGAAGAATCCACACCAATGAAGGAGTGGGCTTCAATGTTCAACGGCTGTAAGGATGGTGAGTGACCATGTTCTGAAGGAGAATACACTGCCACAGTGAGTATCCACCCGGAAACCGGGAAGGATCCTAACTCGAGGACTCGTTGCTGCCGTGTCTGGATTGCTCATGCAGACCATGAGTCAGTATCACCAAGAGTGTCGTCCTCGGAAGTGAAATAAAACATCATCCTAAACGCCAAAGGAAAAGTATCTGGCGATCCACAATGAAGTGGAGGAGAGGTCACAAGTGTGGCGACGAAATTGGGAATAATAGGATGTGAAAAATCCCTCTGTGTTCCACATGAGGAGGACAAAATGAAGAGAAGGCTCATCTTCTCTTGTTCCGTTGAACCTACTTGGCTAGCTTTATGCCAGTGAAGAATGCATCATCTGGTAGCGGCAGTTCGTGCGGTTCAGATTTGAGCAATGTGTTCATTGGAGGTAGCGTCTGTAACGGAGACAGGGTCACCGGCTGGTTTTGCCTGTGATTGTCTTTGTCCGCCAGGAATTACCCTCGACCAGGGGTGATCTCACAATAGTTGAGGACCATGCGCCCAGCTAAGCCTCTCCTGCCCTATGACAGGAGGTGCCGTAACTATCTTGATCCAGGGTTCAGCGTAGGCCCCTGTATTCATCAATCGGTATATGTTGTTGTTGACGTGGCTGTGGTCTTTGCTTGTAGACAAGGGCTGGTGTTTAGCCAAACACCATAAAAGGAGTTCTTCTTTTCTTCAATTCTTCCTATAGGATTGCTGCTGGATAAAGGCTGGTATGGCAGAAGAATGCCCCAAGCCTAATCAACCTGTTCTGCATTTCTGTTTCTGCCTTGGGGTAAGAGTGGAATCGTCCCTCTTGACGCCTTCCAAAAATCCCATAGCTCTAGGGGCTATTGGGATTGGAGTAGTTGAGCTGATGGTCCTCTGTCGTTCCTTCTGTAAAGCCTTCTTCTTCCAAAGCGCATGAGGTCCATGTGAACGCCTGCGTTCAACAATGGATGGCTGGGAAGAAGAGGAAGGGAGGCAGTGCGCCTCAGAGCTGTGGTCTAGTGCAGATCCACTCGCTCGTGAATGATGCTGGTCTGTGGTGGTCGAGCTTGTGTTGCTCCCAGCAAGAGACTACATCTTGTAGTCACATCTCCATGTTGAGTGTGGTCCGTGGCAATGCCGACATTTTCGAATGGCTGCAAGAGACCCAGTCAAGGAGTGATAAGGGGCAGAAGGAGGAGGAGTTGGTAGGGCATGAAGAATCAGATTAGCCCTAAAAGAGGGATGGACGATATATCCGCTAGCGACCATTTGGTGTATCAGGAGGTCAAGCCTGGTGAGCTCTTGAATTAGCTCAAAATCCCAAGAGGAGCATTAGAAACAGCAGTTTGGGGCAACAGCGTGATCGCACGGTTGCAAGGCTAAAGGTTGATAAAGGGAACGGAGGTCGTCCCAAAAGATCTTTGCGAAAGAAGAATGAGTGTCGTCATAGATGTGCTGCCTCAGAGCTTGAAAGTCCTTGGATACCAAGGCAAGCAAGAGGGATAACGCGATGCGGTCAAGTTCCAACCATTCGGAATGTACTTCCTCAGATGGTTGTGCACCATAGGTGGAGGACCCATCGATGACAGTCCACAATCCGGTAAACACAAGAATGTTCCGGAGGGATAATGCCCATTTGCGATAATTTGCACTTCCGCGAAGAATAGGTAGGGTTCATGCAATCCTAGCATCCATGGTGAAGGCCATGGGGTTTCCAGCAAAGAGAACTATAATAACTGTTTATAGTTCAGCAATAAACCCTGTGCTGCTCACAGGGAGGAAGAGGAAGAAAAAGAAAGAAACTCTGTTGTACTCATCCGTAATCCAAAGTGTTGTGGACAGTCGTCAACCGCACATGCGTACGGGCCAACTGTTCTTTCCTATAAAGATGTGTACTTCTGACGATGCTAGTGCAGCATCCTCAGTCGACCATGTGGTCTAAGTACACACTAGTTGTCAGTCTCACAGTAAGTTCTACTGGAGGGACAACTCTTCTTTCCTATATGACACTTGACTGACGTCTTCATGAGGGTTTACCTATATATTCCCTCCACAGTGCAAGGTTGAGTATCGTGGTAGGATGGGGCCAGGAGTGGGCCTACAAGGAGGAGTATCCACCCAAAGTACTCGGGAAGGATCCCACGAAGGGACTCGTCCACCAAGAGGGAGACCACAGCACTGGAGCAAGGAGAAAATAAAAGCCATGATGTGGGTCAATGTGCTTGAAAGTCCACAGGTGCGACGCAGTAATTGGCGCGGGCTTTTAAGTTCCCTCCGAAGCCCAAGCCAATGAAGGCGGAGCAACGGAATCCCATAATCTACCAGGAAAACTAAAAGTAGGAAAGGCTCACCCGCCTCAAGAAGTAGTCGTCAAGGGGTACCACCCCAAGCGCAATACTGGTGGAGGTGTAGAAGAGACCATAAGGATAGGCGAGAGGGTCCAGGTTGTCATAGGGTTGACGCGATGGTCTTATTAGGGTAGGTCCAGCAGGATCATTGCTCCGGCGTCGGAGCGGAACATCTGAAAGACCTAGAGCCCGGCCATCACCTGGAAAGTCCACGTCCCCTAGAGCCTAGCCTTGTGAAAGAACCGGAAGAGGGATGGTGGGTGGGAGCGGGAATCCAGCTAGGTCCAGCCACCAAAGGAGGAGGAGAGGACGAGAGGCGATGATCTTGAAATCATGCAGTCCGTAAGGGGTATGATGTCGACGCAACTGGTGGAGGTCCCACTAGTCCTGGAGATACCGTCGGCGGTCGAGAAGCAGGACTGGATGCCGTGTTCTGGAGACCGGTAAACAACATGCCAGGTCGCTGATCCGATGAGCAAAAGTGCCAGAGATTCCCAGCGGTCAAAGTCACGTTCAGTTGAACGTGGTGAGGGGCCTCAGCCACAGTAAAGTGACCGTGTAAAAGCCCAACTCCGCGGTATAAATGTCTGGTCTCATCGGCATCAGGGAAAAAGACCAAGCGAAGGGCATCAGCCATAGCAGGATCAGGTTCGTCAAGAACCCAACCACAGGCTTCTCGAGTTGCCGAAGGAGGAGGCGGAGACCCATAGATGGTGGGCCTATAGCCCGATGGTGTATACTCCATCGTAGGTCTGTACCGCACAGGTATCTTGACAGGAGTAGGGGCGATCCGCGAGAACTCTTTGTCTTCTTCTATAAGGGTCCTTATTCTTCTAGGTTCTGCCATAGGAAGTGGCTCTTTTATAAGGGCTGAGTGTCGGTACACTTCAGCGAGAGTCGGGAAGGATGGGTCCTGACTCAAGGGTGAGGGTGAGGAAAGAGGAAGTGGATTTGGATTCGGGATACGATAGTCCCGAAGTGATCGCAAGAGTTCCGTCTCGGATGAAGCTGGGGCAATGACTTGCTCCCCAGTCATACAGGGTGCGCTCTGGGGTGAGGACCGACTCACTCCAACACCAGAGTCACCTATAGTCGAAGGTGGCTGAGTTCCAGCACCTCGAATCTTCAAGGGCTTCTCCTCGAAGGTCTTCTCGGAAGGGGTGGTGACCAAAGTCCCCAAGAGTCGTCTAATGTCTTGACTGTTGAGGGTGGTAACCAAAAGCTGTAGAAGCCGAATGGTGAGGGAAGACGTGGAAGGCTGTATGAAACGTCGAGAACGGAGGGCAATAAGGAGTACAAACAACGAAAGGTCAACAACACCGATTGGCATCCTCTCCACAAACAAATTCGTCTGTTGATCCGATACAAGCCCAGTGGGGCTCATAACCTGTTGAAGCGGTAATGGGCGGAGGACAAGAATGACACCTGGCGAGAGTGTGCCTCCTA